>CAOGCB010559438.1:0-17697 GCA_948266635.1 Cnidoscolus chayamansa | reverse complement strand
CAGGTGATATACCTGCAGCTACTGCAGAAGACGTGGAACTAGCGGTGGAAGCAGCTCGGAAAGCTTTTACCCAGAACAAAGGCCGAGATTGGGCTTTTACTTCTGGTGCATTTCGTGCCAAGTATTTGCGTGCTATTGCTGCTAAGGTATACTTTCAGATTTTACTCTTTGCAACTGATCTATGCTACATGCAGAATAAATTCGTGCTATTTTTCAACCGATTAAGTGATTGTTAGTTCATTGGGTTGAAATTTTATCCTAGATTAATGAGCTTTATTGCAGTGTTCTAGCTATTGCTTGTATACCCAGTTATTTGTCGGCCTTTTGTTTTGCTTATCTAAGCTTTATCTTAAAACCACCACACTTGTTCCTAGGAATATGGTATTGGTGGGTTTGATGAATTAGGTATTAGAGGTGTTTGTTCTTTATTAAGCAATGATTTGAAGGCATGGAAAGAGAGAAATAAGAGAAGATTTCTGCCAATTCAAACCATGTTAATGCGCCTGTTTGGTGACTGCTTTAGTCGTCTATTGGTATTGCCTTCTAAATCTTCAGTTCTCAGTCCTGGAATATTTGTTTGCACGCAGATAACAGAGAGGAAACCTGAACTAGCAAAACTAGAAGCACTTGATTGCGGAAAACCACTGGACGAAGCAGCATGGGATATAGTATGCCTGTGGCAGTGCAGTTGTTACATTTGATGTTCTGTAATATTGCTTTACATGTGGTTTCATGTTGTCTAGGATGATGTTGCCGGATGTTTTGAGTACTATGCTGATCTTGCTGAAGGTTTAGATACAAAGCAAAATGCTCCAATTTCTCTTCCTATGGAAACATTCAAGAGTTATGTTCTTAAAGAACCTATTGGTGTTGTTGCATTGATCACTCCATGGTATTTGCTACTTCTTTCTGTTAAATTCTTATTCGTTTTTGTATTGTTCCTATTTCATTTATTTATTTAATTTGTTGTAACATGCTTGAATCTCGTCTTATAGGCATTTGGAAGAATGAGCTGTGTGAAAATGGTTATTCACGTTCATCACTAAAATATCTGCAGATTGAGATTTAGCTTTAAAGTTGTTATTTTGTAAAATAATTCTTTCATAATTGTATGGTGCTTAATTATTTTTGTTGTATGGTCTAACCTTCCATTGGTCTGAGTGACATGAAATCCTTACTAGTTTTGACATCTATAACCCATAACTTTATTCATTTCTACACATTTTAATACATTTGTGCCTTCAGTACTACTTAGGAATATCTCATGTATTTAATATCTTTCTGGACTTTGTAAAATCTACATTTATTACAATGTGGGCCAACTGAATTTTGTTTTATTCATGTTGATTAAAATGGTGAATATCCTTTTTATTCTGGATGATTTGAAATGCCGAATTTTCAAGTGGTTTAAAATTTTATGATGAATGCTGATCTTTGATTTTTCTGGTTACCAGTTTGTATCACAGCCGTAGAAATCTAAGATTGATCTACATTTATGTTTTGAAGGAACTACCCACTATTGATGGCTACTTGGAAAGTTGCTCCAGCCTTGGCAGCAGGTTGCACAGCAATACTAAAGCCATCTGAACTGGCATCAGTGTATGTTATAATTTATTTGAAAATCAGTAAAATTTGATGTGGGTTGTTCATCCCATGTTCTGGCTATAATATTATTCACTTTTTCAGGACCTGTTTAGAGTTGGCTGAAGTGTGTAGAGAGGTTGGTCTTCCTCCAGGTGTCCTCAATATTCTAACCGGATTGGGGCCTGAAGCTGGCGCTCCTTTGGCATCTCATCCCCATATTGACAAGGTTTGATTTTCTGTAATCATTTTTTTTATTCGAGACATCCTCAAGCTAAATTCTTCAATTAATATATTTTCCGGGTTGTGAGTAATCCATGGAAAAGTTATTTATAAGTAAATTCTTAACAGATAGCATTTACTGGAAGCACAGCTACAGGGAGCAGGATAATGGCATCTGCAGCTCAGATGGTCAAGGTAGGTCATGTGCTAAACTTTTTCTTTTCTATACTTGATTCTCTTTATTTGTATTGAAGTTGCTCTATATCATCTTTGGCAGCCTGTTTCTATGGAACTTGGCGGTAAAAGCCCAATTGTTGTGTTTGAGGATGTTGATCTTGACAAGGGTTAGTTCTTTCTGAAGCAAATTTTTAGCTCTGGGCTGCATGTGTCTCTTGCATGATTGATTTTTTCTTTGATGCAACTGCTAACAAATTGTGCAAGCAGGACATTGGCATCTGATACGCCCTTAACATTGGGTAGAAATCCAGATGTTTATTCAGATGATGATACTCTACTAACTTACATATTCTTTGATTAAACAGCTGCTGAATGGACCATGTTCGGTTGCTTTTGGACAAATGGTCAGATATGCAGTGCAACATCCCGTCTTCTTGTGCATGTAAGTACGAATATTGTGTGCCCTTGTTTCTGTAACACTTCCATCTAATATTTGTGCTCTCTCTTTCTAAGAACTTGTAATTTCTATTGTTTTATTATTGCATGGCTAACCAAATCACAGATTTGTAGAACTAAATCAATATAGCAAATATGGTTGAAATGTGATTGCAATGATCAAGAGGTTTTTTATAGCACATTCTACAACTCAACATAAGGAGCTGCCAACAAACTGAGGAAACAAATCCAGCAAATGAAAATCAATATTAGAATAAATATCTGAATAAGAGCAAAGAAGTCCTCATTGCAAACCTTCCTGCACCGAAATGTCAGCAAATGAGTGATCATAACATGCATAACACTTGCTGCAAATATCCTTCAGCTTCAAAGTTGCACTTCTAAAACATAGCAATAAACACAAGTCTCTACTTTGGTGTATGATAACAAGCAACTTACTAGGCTGCCACAGGTCCAACTAAAGTTTGAGTTCACATAGAGTGTAGAGAAAAGTTAAATAGCACCTGCTGCCACAATTTTATTAATTTAACACATGGATTTTTATTTTTTTTTAAATTCTTTGGTTCCATAACTCATGAATGCCACATGTTCAATTTAATGTTTCAGGAAAGCATTGCAACTGAATTTGTAGACAGGCTTGTTAAATGGTGCAAGAACATTAAAATATCAGATCCCTTAGAAGAAGGTTGCAGACTTGGCCCAGTTGTCAGTGGAGGGCAGGTAAGAATTTTGTTAAATTCCCTGTATTTAATTTCAAAGTTGTGGGGGTGGGTAGAGATTCCTCCAATGTATATTCTTGGAATTACATTTCCTTGTAACATCACTGGTTGGAAAAGTATAGCTCTCCAAGAATCTGTAAGTTGGCTCTTTAATTATTGATTTCAGATAGTCATGATCTCTATATTCAGACTTTTTAACTCAATCTGATTAATCACGGATTCTACTTAACTTAGTACTTAATTGCTGCAGTATGAGAAAATATTGAAATTTATCTCAACTGCTAAAGGTGAAGGTGCAACCATTTTGTTTGGTGGGGCTCGTCCAAAGGTATGTATAATTCCTGCTTTTCATCACTGGAGCTGTTCTCTTTTCAATCTGTGAGGTAGGAATAATTTTCAAATGAACTGCAGCATTTAAGGAAGGGATTCTTCATTGAACCAGCCATCATCACTGATGTAAATACCTCCATGCAAATTTGGAGAGAGGAAGTGTTTGGACCTGTTCTATGTGTTAAAACGTTTAGTACAGAAGATGAAGCCATTGAATTGGCAAATGACACCCAGTGAGTTGATTCTTGTATCTCAATAATGATAATGGACTTTTTACCTGAATACTTAGTCAGGATGTTTTCATTTGTTGTTGGATAACACCTACCTTCCCTGGCATCACTCGATCTGTTTTGGTCAATTCTAACATTGTATGGATGCTCTCAGTTATGGTTTAGGTGCTGCTGTGATATCAAAAGATCTGGAAAGGTGTGATCGTGTAAGCAAGGTGAGCTTGAAATAACAATATGTGATTTGAAAGTAATTGCAATGCAATAGTTAAAAGAGATTATTGAACTAGTGAGCTTAACCTTCCTTTTCTTGTCCCTGTTGTTCAGGCATTCCGGGCAGGTATTGTATGGATCAATTGCTCACAGCCATGCTTCTGTCAAGCTCCATGGGGAGGCCTCAAGCGTAGTGGTTTTGGACGTGAATTAGGAGAATGGTATGGCCTTAATTACCCAAATCGGATACAAGCACTATTTTCTCAACTAATCTAAACATAGACTGGAATATCATGCAGCGAATTCCCTCTATTTTTGGCCTGAAATAAAGAGGGAATTGAGTACTAATTCTCCACATATTTACTGCTTTATTCTAGACTGGTTCAAGCCAATGAGCTCTTCTTTTTCACCTAATTGTTTTAAAAAAATCTCACAGGGGACTTGAGAACTACTTGAGTGTGAAGCAAGTGACCAGCTACATCTCAGATGAACCATGGGGTTGGTACTCGTCTCCTTCAAAGCTATAAGAGAGCCTTGTGGGAACTAAAAATAACTGCAGATGTGCCAAAACAATAGGAATAAGTGGATCTTGTTTACTCTACATGTACCGGATTAAATTTCTATGAAGACTTCGTTATGCTCTTTAAGTTCACTGAACTAGCTTGTTCTCTTTTATGTTTTATCATGTTTGCTGCTCAGTTCAGTACCCTGTGTTAACTGGATATGCATAATTCATTGCCAAGTCCATTGCCTCGAATCAATCAACCAAAAAAATCTCTTCCAACTATTGCAGTAACTGTTTGATCGTTATGATGAAACTTAGCACACAGATTTTATTCCATACACCGAAGCACCTCAATATACATGGGCACGTAGCATTCGCAATGAATACTGATGAAGGCACAACTTTATTTTTATTCGAGCATGATTCTACAAGGTGGGGATAGATCACAATGGAGATGCTTCTATTCTTTGAAGAGAGTGACATTCTTGGCAAGCGATGGAATATTGGACCTCAAGTAACCTGAAATCTAAAGAAGTGCATTCCTGGCAGAGATCAATGGCTCTGGATCTGAGAATACATGTATTGTTTGACCATCCCAAGAGGGAGTTACAGCTAAGGTTGAGTCAAGATGAGGGAACAGAGATCTTCTTTCTGCGTTCTTAGTCAGGAAGCAACCACGTCCATATAATAGTAGAGGCCTGCCAATCGGCTATCTTTCTATTTTTATCTTTCACAATTCCCAACACAAATGAATAGGATCCTTTTAATATAGATTGCTTTTCCTGTCAAATTCATGATAGTTTAACAAAGGTTTGGTATAAAAAAATAGAAATTGAATTTAAGTGCTTTAAAATGTGAAATGTTTATTTTTGTAAAAAATAATTTAATTTTTAAGTAATAAAATATTATTTTCAAAATTAAATATTAAAATTAAGCATACTAAATAAATTTGATATTTTAAAATTATTAAAAATATAATATTTTATTACATCAACACATTTAAGCTTAGAGTTAAAAGTTTATTATAAGTTTTATTTGGTAAAAAAAATAGCTTTATTTGAAAAATTTATAAAAAAAAAAAAGTTAAAAGGATTGATTTGAACTTTGGCCAATTTTAATTGGGCATTAAAAGATTTGTTAGGAGAAAAGAATATTCGGGTGAGGTAAAGACACAATGGTTCATGGTGGGGCCATGAGATGCCGGGTCCCGCCAAAAGGTCCAACTGATTTCGTTCTCTGAGAGATCCTTCACACTCGATTCCAACCAACGAAAACAGCCACAGGAGTAAGGTTCCATTGGGAAATTTCTCCTCACAACTAATCCATAAATAAACAAAAGCCTCTCTCTTCGTCTCTGCATTACACCTTGCTTCCTACACTTTCTACATATTCACCATCCTTTTGTTTTTATTATCCCATTTCTTCTCTCTATCTCATAGAGTGACCTACCAGCCAAAAGGTACAGATTTTTAATCTGATCTTTGGCTTCTGGTGGATAGAGGATTGCATGTGACGAGCTACATTTTTTTTTGTACAATTGGGCTGTCGCCACTGCGTTGCTTTGAAGATTTGAATCTATATTTTTCATAAATAACGAGTCTTTATAGGAAATTGGGGAAATTGAAGATCTGGTTTTTGTATTGATCGGAAATGGGTAGCTCTGGGGAGAAGGTTGTGGCTGTGATTATGGTGGGTGGACCAACCAAAGGTATAGACTTGATTCAATTTCTTTGCTGAAATGTGCTATTCAGAAATTCTCAATTCTGCATATCCATTTCATGTTTTGTGTTGTTTTGCGATGGAGTATTGAATTTTTCTTTTTTCCTTTTCAAGAGTTCTAAATAATGTAATCCATCTTTGTGTAATTTGTTTGTTTAATCATTTGAGAAATTCGATTGTTACCTTTCCAGGGACTCGATTCCGGCCATTGTCATTGAATGTCGCCAAGCCTCTTTTTCCTTTAGCAGGACAGCCAATGGTTCACCATCCAATATCTGCTTGCAAAAGGGTATTACTCGTAAAGCTGTCTTTTAATTGTAAATGTAAAATTTTGAGGAAATCCAGTTCTCATTTTGTTAACATCTTTTTCAGATTCCAACTTGGCTCTTTTGTCTAATTTTTTTTTTCTTTCTGCCAGTACAATTTGAGATTGCATTTTTCTGTTTCAGATTCCAAACCTAGCACAGATCTATCTTGTTGGTTTTTATGAGGAACGAGAATTTGCGTTGTATGTTTCATCAATCTCAAATGAGCTTAAAGTTCCTGTGAGGTAACTAACTTGATGACATATTCTGACTTTCGCTTTATTTCCCAAATTTTGCTGTTTTGTTAATTATCGAATCTTCGCTTCTAGATATTTGAGGGAAGACAAGCCACATGGTTCAGCCGGTGGGCTTTATAACTTCAGAGATCTAATTATGGAAGACAGTCCGGTTCTCATCTTAATCTCTAATGACTTGAACATGCATAAATTATAACTTGTTCTAGCCTCCTGATATTTGAAGTTGACATTTTTTTTTTAACTTTGAACATTCACCGTGATGCTTGATTTCTTTTGCAGTCTCATATCTTCTTGTTGAATTGTGATATTTGCTGCAGTTTTCCACTCAGAGAAATGCTTGGTGATCATCTTCTTCCGTCAATAAATATACCTTTTCTATGTTTAATTATTCTTCAATGTGTAATATACTATCAATCATCAAGGGTTGTGATAGTTTTATTGTGCCCATAGTTGACCTGAAAAACAGCTCCTGTGTTGCAAGGTCAATACTTTTTAGTTTACATTTGTCTAGCAGAAGTCTTAATTTCGGGTTTTTTCAAATTTTGCAGAGGCTCATAGAAGATATGGTGGGATGGGAACCATGCTAGTAATCAAGGTTAGTGAATGGAAAAAAAAAAAAAAAAGAAGATGTAGGATATGATCTTCCAGTTGGAATGCGTCTGTGTCTGCATGTTTTGGCTTCATTATTCTTTTCCTCTGCAGGTTTCTGCTGAGTCAGCCAGCCAGTTTGGTGAATTGGTAGCTGATCCAGACACCAAAGAATTGTTGCATTACACAGAAAAACCAGAAACATTTGTACGTACAATCTTAGGGATTTTTTTGATATTTAACACAATGTTTTTGGTATTGCTTAGAATGGTCCATTTGATTCCACCTTTTTACATTTTCTTTTCTAGCAATCATTTATATTTTTTTTTTCTTTTTGCTATAAAGTAAAATGAATCAACACACTATACCATTGTGTATCAAAAAGGTCAACTTCTTCTCTCCATATATCTGTTATCTAAGAAGGAATCATCTTAACACAACTTTTACTTCTGGTTTTCTGTTTCTCGGTGAAAAAAAGAAGCAATAATCTGCCATAATTCTAATATTACTACCTACAATTCTCTTTAATTTTTCACTTTCTATCTGTATCACTTTTTTTCATGTTATGTTGCTATGCAGGTAAGTGATCTGATAAATTGCGGTGTATATGTGTTTACACCAGAGATATTTACAGCCATCCAGGGTGTTTCTTCTCAACGGAAAGACAGAGGTTAGAGATACTAGCTATGTTGATATGATAGTAGTGACGAATTAATTTAGAAAGTTTCCAGAATATTGTGACACAGGCATAGATTGTTCAATAATTAAGTACTGGTTGACTTTTAACCGGGGTTTAATTTTTCAGTCTGAAATATGCATCAACTAAGAATTTCAATACTCTTCTTGTTGTGTTGAACTTTCGTTTTTTAAACCATAATTTGCATTCCGACTAACTATACGTATCGTTAGGACCTGCTGACACATAATCTTTATACTGTTCAACTATTTTGCAGCTAATCTTAGACGTCTTTCCAGCTTTGAAGCACTGCAATCAGCCACAAGGTATGCCCATTCCTCTTCAACTCTTCTGTACCTGTGGAATTGATGCCTTCTAGCTGATTAATATTTTTTTAATATGAAATGTATAATCTTAAAAAATATCAAGAAGTTTAGTGCAGGATATGTGACATATTATGGATTTGTTTTAATTCCTGTATCTCTAGTTTCAGTTTCGTGCTTAATTAGTATTAATATTTGCATCAGGCAAGGTAATAATTGAAGAAACTGAATTATATATGTGATTACCCAAAAATCATTTCTGGTTGTGTTGGAATTCATAAGTATAGGAAGAATCTCTATCAAATAAAGATTTTTTGTACCATCTTTTGATTGTATCCTTAGAACTTTCTATCAGGGTGAATTTTAGTGCTTAATCTATAGTGCACACGCACTTGTAAATTTTCCATTTGGCTTGGAAAATTTCATATATTAATCAATCCCTTGATGTAGAAATTCATCAAAACCATTAGAATTTTTTCTTTATAAAAACTTTTGTAGGTGTATTTGAATAGATGCGCATTTGAAATGGAGTTGGATTTGGATTTCTATATCAAGTAAAAATCATGAAGTATCAACTTATTGTCAAATTGAAATGTCCCTTCATTTAAAATTTGTTCGTTTATTGAAATGGTGCCTAGTAGTTTTGCTATCGTTTCAATTCTGGAATTAGCTGAACTTACTGTTCAACTTCTTGGTCTCATACAAATTTCTTCAACAGGAGCCTTCCCACAGATTTTGTGAGACTTGATCAAGATATCCTGTCACCCCTTGCAGGGAAAAAGCAGCTATATACATATGAAACCATGGACTTCTGGGAGCAAATTAAAACTCCTGGGTGTGCCAAACAATTTAACGTGGTAGTTTTTATGTTTCTTTTCCCTTTAATACTAGTCATATGACTTTTTCCGGAATTAATACTTGCAGGATGTCCCTAAAATGTTCTGCTTTGTATCTTTCTCAATTCCGGTATACCTCCCCGCATCTTTTGGCTAGTGGAGATGGCTCAAAGAGTGCCACCATAATTGGTGATGTTTTTATTCACCCATCGGCAAAAGTACATCCAACTGCTAAGGTAACTTGTCGAACTTGTTTCCTATGTCAGATTGACAGATGCACAATGAATGAATTATTGTTGGTTATTACAATCTAGTTTGTCTAATGTTTAGTTGGTGGTCTCTTGCTATAATGCTCTATTGAATGGGAGGTTAGGAGAACAGAATCAAATGTTCATATCTTTAATACACCTTGCAAATATCAGAATGTTTTGGTTCAGTTTTTATTTTGCACCATTGTGAAAGCAATATGTTTAAATGCAAGTGACATGGAAATGTTAACTAATTTTTATTTTTTTCTTTTCCCATTATACTTCATCTATGATATTGACTTTCTGGAATTTGATAAACAGATTGGTCCCAATGTCTCAATATCTGCTAATGCCCGCATAGGACCAGGTGCAAGGCTCATCAGTTGTATCATCCTAGATGATGTTGAAGTCATGGTAGGAACTGAATTAAGGTGTTTAAACTGTTTTAAGAGTTGAGTTTTATATGTACAGGCAATCTTGGGAATTTAGGTGGAACTCATTAAAGATCATCTCAAACCTGTCTGCATTCTTCTTCATTTCTCAGGAAAATGCGGTTGTTATTCATGCAATTGTTGGGTGGAAATCTTCCATTGGAAGATGGTCCAGAGTCCAGGCAAGTTAGCTTCTTGTGATACCATCTAGTGATTTACTGTTGATCATCTATAACTGCTGACTGTCGTATGTAATACTACTCCCCTAAATTCTTACTTATGACCACGCAAGTATGTAAGAAAAGGATGATATTGGCAAGATTAAATCATATGAAGGGAATCTTTTCAACGTCTAAGCCACAAATTGCATCAACATATATGATTTTTTTTTTCTTTTTCTCTATTGGTGCTATTGTTTGTTCTATTCCCGCTTCGTTTTTCTTTTTCTTATTCAGTTTGTTAAGTTGAATGAACTCTGGTTACAGGCTGCAGGAGATTTCAATGCGAAACTTGGGGTTACAATTCTTGGTATATTCTAGATGCATCAAATCTTGTTTCGTTTTGCTGAATTTCCATCCTAGATAGAGCAGTTCCAATCTAATGTTAATTTGTTGGGTCCAGGTGAAGATGTTAGTGTTGAAGATGAAGTTGTGGTGGTTAATAGCATTGTTCTTCCACACAAGACACTCAATGTTAGTGTTCAGGAGGAAATAATCTTATAATGGTCTGGATATAGCTCCTCTCTGTAGTACTATATCGTTTATCTATTTGCCTTTCTTGACGTAGGAAGCCAATGTTTTTGGACTTGTATATCGACATCTGCAAATTGCAATAAGGAAATTTGATTCTTTGCTGTGATATATTTTTTCTCATTTCGTTCAGATTGATTGAGCAATGAACTATTAAGACGAATCACTATTAATTTGCCAAATCAAAACAAAATGGTTTTGAAGTTTTTGATCATGGCAAATGGGAATCTTACGTTATTGAATCAGACTTGTGCATTGTTTTGGCAATAGAAATTTAAAGTAATTTTAAAATATGAATTAAATAATTAATTTTGATAAAATATAAAAATAAATCTAATAATAATTCATCTTTTTCATCTTCATCCCACTAAATTAGTTGGTTGAAAAAGTTCCAAACATCTTTAACTTTTTTTACCTTTACCCAAATGCTAAAGAATAAGAAATCTGTAAGTTCACTCGAATTACTCCCATGTAGTAAAGAAAGTGAAAACTTCTGACTTTTTGAAAAACCAAGCAAAAATAAATAAAATTGACTTCTGTTCTACTTGCTTGGATAGAATCAGCTCGTATAAATTTAGAGCGTTCAATCAAATGCTACACATTGAGAAAATGTGTCTGAACAATACAATAAATGATATAAAATATCCCGAGGATGGGCATAATCAGTTGGGGCATAGTGTATTTGCATCCAGCACTTAAGGCCACATCTCTTCTTTTCTTCTCCCTAAAAAGCCCAAGGGTATTTCAATTTCATTAGTAAATGCAGAAGTTGAAGCATCAGGAGACTTGTTCAATCGGTTTCTTCCCAGCGACTTCTGTGTACCATGATTGCCATGCTTCCATGTAATGAGCAAAGAGTTCTCTCAGAGCTGCAAAAATTACCAGTAGAATCAACTTCCTATTTTTGATATATTATGCTGCAAAACATTGGCAACAAATTAAAAACCAAATGATAACAGCATCACTTCAAATGAGCAGTTTATTGCCAGACAAATAGCCAAAAGACATCCCGAAAGATTGATGACCAAATCAAGAAGAAATGTTGCTCTCAATTTACAGCATTAGCAGAACGCTGATGAGAACAGGGTCAATAACCGTCCAGTCTCATTGCGAACAAAATTTCAAGCTTTTTCCGTTTTGTGTTTGAATTGACACTTCTTTAAGTAATATTGAAAGAGCTGAAGGTAAAAAATGTGCATATAAAGATGCAAACAAATCAGATAGATTAGCGGCAACATTGTTCAAATATGTTCTGTTTCATCAATGTCACTTATCTGGCTCCTTAGGGAAATAGAACCATATACTTCCACCAATAGAAAATAAATAGAGTTATGGGGGGAGTAAACAAGTCCATCCCAGGATACATATTTTCTTTTTTCATTGCTTTACCATGAAAGATCCAAACAACAAACCATTTGAAAAGCATGCTCCATGATGGAGTCATTAGCACTGGAATTAGCATATCACGCCATAGAAATGGACAACTAACTTGATGCTTAGGAGACAGTACACTTGAAAATCACACCGTATTTGCGATACCCAACTTCAAGTAAGTGGATCGTGAAAAAATATGCAAAGACAGCATTTCTTTCAATTGCATAATCATGCATTAGGTTATACCTTGGTTGTGATATTGAGGACGATAAGTAGAAGCAAGACTTTCCCAATCATGAGTTTGAGTAGATTTGCTATCATATTCACCAACTTTGGCCACTGTAGCTGGAGCAAAAGGGCCAAACTGGTAGTTCTTAGAGAACTCCTGATCCGAGGTGCTCGTGTCCGCAGTTGTTACTACATCCTCGACTTTTATTTGGTTCGGCAATTTTAAATTATTGCTTTTTTCTCCATCAGCTGAAGAATCCAATTTATTTCTTTTGAAACAAATGTTAGTAACATCAGCTCCAAATGTTCTTTTCCTAGACTCAGCCGAAACATCACTCGGTCCACTCTCAGGTTTCCCACTCAAACCCAACCACCTGAAGGCTGGTTTCTTGGCCTCTGCTGTATGAGTCTGCATATCATTATTGAAATTCAGACACAACCGATTATAATGGCGATTCATTCATTTGAACTTTTGGGTAAGAACTTCATCATACCTTTTCAATAAGTTTCAAGGAAGACAAGACGTTTGCAATGTCATACAGCCGTCTTACTTTTGCTGCTACCATGTTATGAACAGAAGATCAGTCAAGACCACTTATTTCAGATTTATATAAAAAAAAGGAAAGGAAATAGAGATTAAGAACAATTACTTCTCATTATTGACGAATTGTGGGCATCTCCAAGCAATAGTTTTGCAGCATCATCAAGAGAGATTAGATCCGCCTGTACGTAAATTTCAGCTAAGAACCAAAATGACAGATTTTTTCATATTCAGAAAGAACTAACAGCCAAATTTTTACTCACTTTAGAGCAAACAAAGAGCTTGACAAAATTCTGGGTGAGAAGTCCTAAGGATTTTTCTTTTCTGTTATCTGTAAGATGAAAATGGAGGTTGGTCATAAAATGCCATGAAAACCAGCTACCACAATCCAACAGACAAATGAAAATCAAGCCATATTAATTATCGTGCTTGTAGAAAGTTATTACCAAATCTCGATGCTGCCGTTGATTTGACAATGCCACTAGGAATTGTATTATCATTCTGGCTTCCTGTGTTGGGGTTAGAATCACAGTCATCTTCATCATCATTGTCATCATCTGATAACTATAAAGAAGATAAATATAAGTTGTACCATTTGGATCTCATTAAATTAAAAAAAAATGATATAAGCTTCGCACGCGCACATGAGTTCATAAACCTTAATTTACTTACTTTCTCGCAGTTGCTGCTCTGCTGCTTATCAAAACTGCTTAAATTTTCTCGCAAACCCTCTTCCTGTTATACCAAAAAACGAGCCAAATCAGTGCTATCTTCAAATACAATAGCATTGCAAACAATAATCAATCAATTTCAATAGCCTAAATAAAAAAGTAGAAAAGGAAAAAAAAAAAAAAGAAGAAACCATCTAATACCTTCAACTCCCGTAAAGCGTTAGGGATTGCCCCAAACCCTTTCCAAGTATACTTATTCTTTGCTTTTCTTGCAAGAACCTAAAAGCAATGAAATCCCAAAATAAGAAAAGACAAACAGAAAACTAAAATTAAGAAAACAAAGCACGTAAAAAAAAAAACTCACTCCAACGCTCTCTAAAACATTAACAATATCATAGATCCGCCTTCTCTCAACGCCTGTAGATCTCAGAAACCAATGAAGTTACTATCCCACCCAAATCAGATCGGAAACATAACAAACAAAAGATAAGCATCACAATAACCAAGAAAAAAGACCTAATTTGGAGGCAGCAGCATCGAGCCCAATAACTTCAATACCATCTCTATCATACATGCTCAAGAAACTGCAAGGAGAAGGTGAGCTGTTAAAGACAAAGCAGCAACGGGAATAACAAGAGAATTAAAGAAAGAAGAGGAAGAAGAAAACAGTACTTAGTGCAAAGGAGACCAAGAGACTTCTGTTTCCTGCTATAGGTGTGATGGCGGCAGGAGGATTCCGGCGCTTCGGAGGATGATAAAGGCATGGTGTTGTGAATGGATCTGAGATGGTCAAAGACACGGGAGGACCTTGAACTGATAAATGGAGGGAAAGGAATAGAGAGAGAGAGAGAGAGGACTGTGGAGCGGCGAAGAACCGTTAGAAGAAAAGGAGCAGAAGAGAGAGAGAGAGAGAGAGAGAGGATCAGAAGAGGACTGTGGCGCGGCAATAATTTTGAAAGAGTGTTTGGATTTGGAGGGATTTGTTTTTTTAAAACTTTTTGAGTTATTAGATCGCTTAGCGGGAATTTGAATTTATATAAAAAAAATATTTAATTATAATATTAAAAAATAAATAATATTTTTTTATCAATTTATATATTAAAAAAAAAAAAAAAACTTCATCCTTTGAACCGATAGCCATTTTTCAGAAAATGTTAGAATCAGAGATCAGAAGAAGAGATTGATGTTCCCGTTAGAGCGCGAGCGTCATTGACAATTGGAAGCTACAAGCAGCCAGAGAGTGAGAGAGAGATCGATGAGTTCAAGAGAGAGTTGCAGAAGCGAGCTTCGAACTGCGATTCGCCAACTCTCCGATCGTTGTCTTTACTGTGCCTCCAAATGGTAGCGTAACCCAAATTTGCATTTTCTCTCCCATTTCATGATATATTTCCATTCACTGTTTGCTTCTAATTTAGTTACTTGCTTTTAAAAACCGAAATCTCTGCTCATTTTTGTGCTACTTCCCATTTGATGCTTATGCAAATTATAAAGCACTTCATCGGTCTGCTAAAAAACGCATTTCAATTTCTTTGTCGTTAGTGGTTTCCAGGGCGGCAGAGCAGCTGGTGGGGATCGACCAGGACCCTGCAAAATTCACTCCTTCAAACACCAGGTTCCAGCGTGGAACCTCAAGCATTCGCAGAAGATTTCGCACCAATGATATATCTTCTACACCACCAGCTGGCTTATCATCTGTTTCTACTCCGGTGATGGCGGAAGATGAGATAGCGGACAGTGACTTCTACCTTCTGGCAAAGTCATACTTCGATTGCCGAGAGTATAGAAGGGCTGCACATGTACTTCGAGATCAGACTGGGAAGAAAGCGGTGTTCCTGAGATGCTATGCTCTTTATTTGGTCTGTTGTTTTCTCTACCCGTCATATATTTCAGTTCACCTTTTTTTAGCATTTATTTTGTTTTTATGTTGACAAAGCTGAATGCGCTAGGGACTAAATGTAGCTCTAGCATTTCTCCAACAAGTTTTTATGGACCTTTTGGTTCAAACTACACACAAAAAGTTCCTATTTCTTCCTTTAGTAAAATATGGGAAAAGATCATATAACCAGAGTTGCTGAGTCTGACTGCTTTGGTACTTCATAGAGACTCATGGAAGCCCGTGCTTAATTTGTAGTCTATTTATTAGGTGCAAGAATTTAAAGGAGAGTATCATCTCTCATCTAATGTTTTAACCTGAAGTATTGCTATATTAGCCAACTAAAAATGATTTGAGTAGGATGTTAAGCCTGGGCGACAGCCGTGTGAGTATATGTTAGACACATCTAAACAAACTACCGTTCTCATTTACATCCTGAATGAAAAATCTAGATCTAGCACCCTTCTCAAACTAAATGTTAGTAATTAAGAAGTTCTTAGCTAAGTTCGTTATGAAACTTATTAAGGGGCTGAGGCATTCATTGTCAGTGGAGTTGGCAGACAATGTTGACTAAGCTGAAACTCTCATGATTAATCTGCTTCTGCCTCTTAAGTATCTATATGGAGAATAACACCAAATAACAGAAACTAGCTACTGATCTAATCTAATTTAGAAGCTCTTGTATCCTTGTGGAAGTGGTAACTAGTATCTTGGTCATTTTTTTTTGTTTCTCAAGCATGCTTTAAGTCTATGTTATTTTCTTCTGTGAGGATTACGGCTGTTTAAATTGCTAAAATATTAAAGAGGTGAGTGATAATGAGAACCTGAGATTTTTTTTAAACATCAACTGCATCTCACATTCACTTGCTTTGCAAAAGGAGGAGGTTAGGAAGAAGAAATCTCTTGCATAAATGGTTTTCCACCAAACTATCATTTTAATTACATTAGAATTTGCAAGCACTTGTTTACACTGCTTACTGCAGTTGTAAACTTTTAGTTGCATTCACAGTCCAAGATTGACAACACATTAAACGGTTCTTAACAGTTGCATGCACTTCTGTTTAGTATTTCATCTTGTATAACCAAATAATGTGATATCAATCCTAAATGACATTTTATAGTTATGAAATGTATTTTGTATTTTTAACCCGCAATTTTTTGTTGGTCTGAAGGCCGGAGAAAAGAGGAAAGAAGAGGAGATGATAGAACTTGAGGGACCCTTAGGTAAGAGTGACACAGTGAACCGTGAGGTAGTATCTCTGGAGAGAGAGTTGTCTACACTCCGCAAGAATGGCACGATTGATTCCTTTGGATTGTATTTATATGCTCTTGTGCTTAAAGAGAAAGGTAATCAGAATCTTGCTCGTATGGTTCTTCTGGAATCTGTGAATAGCTATCCTTGGAATTGGAGTGCTTGGTTAGAACTGCAGTCCCTGTGCACTACAGTTGAGAATCTGAATAGTCTTACACTTAGTAACCATTGGATGAAGGATTTCTTTCTTGCCAGTGCTTACCAAGAACTACGAATGCATAATGAATCCCTTGCAAAATATGAGTATCTACAAAGCACTTTCAGTTTCAGTAATTACATACAGGCTCAAATTGCAAAAGCCCAGTACTGTATAAGAGAATTTGAACAAGTTGAAGTAATATTTGAAGAACTTTTAAGGAATGACCCCTATCGAGTGGAAGATGTTGATATGTATTCCAATGTACTGTATGCAAAGGAGTGTTTCTCTGCTCTCAGTTACCTTGCGCACAAGGTATTTTTGACTGATAAATACAGACCTGAATCCTGTTGCATTATTGGAAATTATTATAGTTTAAGGGGGCAGCATGAGAAATCTGTTTTGTACTTTAGGAGGGCCCTCAAGTTGAACAAAAATTATTTATCTGCCTGGACTCTTATGGGTCATGAGTATGTGGAGATGAAAAACACCCCAGCTGCTATTGATGCCTATAGACGGGCTGTGGATATCAATCCTCGTGATTATCGAGCTTGGTACGGGCTAGGACAAGCATATGAAATGATGGGCATGCCCTTTTATGCCCTTAACTATTTTAAGAAGTCTGTTTTCTTGCAGCCAAATGATTCTCGGTTGTGGATTGCCATGGCTCAATGTTATGAAACTGATCAGCTTCGAATGCTTGAAGAGGCGATCAAGTGTTACAGAAGGGCTGCAAATAGCAATGACAGAGAGGCAATTGCCCTGCACCAGTTAGCAAAGCTCCATGCTGAGCTTGGGCGTTCTGAAGAGGCGGCACTTTATTACAAGAAGGACTTGGAAAGAATGGAAGCTGAAGAGAGAGAAGGACCAAATATGGTTGAAGCTTTGCTGTTTCTTGCCCAACACTGCAGAGAGCAGAAGAGATTTGAAGAAGCGGAGATGTATTGTACCCGTCTTCTGGATTACACTGGCCCAGTGAGTTCTATGACTATTTTATCTA
>CAOGCB010559360.1:0-12165 GCA_948266635.1 Cnidoscolus chayamansa | reverse complement strand
AGTGAATAAATTTTGAGTTTAGTGTTGACCCCATATGGAGAAGACTTGATTTTGATGATAACAAAACTTATTGTAATTAAACTAATGATTATTCAAGCAATTCAGATCACGGAAAGAGAATTATCAGGAATGGAAAGAAAGAGCATCAATAGAGGAAGTCTACATAACTTGATGAGAAGACAAAGTGAAGAAGAAGAAGTTAAGCCTTATGTCATAGGACAAATGTAAGAGAATTGATAACTAATTTTAGAACTAGCTAACTAGTTTTTAAACAGCTGACTTAAATTAACGAACTACTTTCAAAATTAGCAAACTACTTTTACATGATTTCAATTTCAGCTAACTAATTTTAGACTAAGATTTGATACTTTTAGACTGCACAATTTTCTAGGCTATAACTACTGTATTGTCATATTTAACTAGCCGTTGATCACCTTTTGCAGTTGAGAGTTTGAGGCTTTAATCATCTCTATATGAACAAGCCTTTACTTTCTTTTGCAACTAATGAATGTGCTACATCTTTGAGAACTTTGAGAGTCTTATTTTAAAGTCTTCATTCAATAAATTTATGCTTCATTGTCATATTCATCTCTCTCTTCTTAATAGTTCATTTATCTATATATCAGTTCAAAGAGAGTGATTATTCTTCTTTTCAAAATCTACTTAAGGTTATCTAAGTGAGGGGATATCACATAGAAGAGGTTGTTAAACACCTTTATAAGCTTAAAAAAATTTAAGGAGATATCAAACTTAGAGAGGTTGTTAAGCATTTGTAAAAGCTTAAAGAAGTTTGAGGGGATATCAAACTTGCAAGGTTCTTAAGCACATGTGAAAGTTTAAAGAAGTTTAAAGGTATATCAAACTTGTAAGGGTTCACTAAGCACCTGGAAAGTTTGGAGATTGTAATTATTTGTTCTCTTACCTGAAAAAGAGATTTTAGTGGATTAAAAATCTCAAAAAGAAGTTTGATAAGAGTGGATGTAAGCTGCATTGCCGAACCACTATAAAATTAATGTGTTTGAATTCTCTCAACTCTATCTCTTACTTTTGAAAGTTATTTTATATGTATTGCTTTCATTGACTGAAGAAATTTGTTGTTTGATAAACTGTCTTTAAAAAGTCCATTAAATTGCAACTCAATTTTAGCTAACCTGAACAGCTTGTGAATTTTAGCATGAATAATAACTTTATTCTCAGGCTAAATTTTAACTAGCTATTTTTTTGTTCAGCAAACTTATATTGATTAACCAAATAATTACACTTTGAACTAATTGGATAGCAAATTTGAAGTACATAGCCATAATGTTTCATAGAAGTTTAAAGCAATAACTTGTAAAAATGATTGATTTGCAAAAGTGACCAATTCACCACCCTTTTGATCATTTACACTTGGGACAATAGTAACCAACACAAACACAAAATACAAATTGTTTTACTACCAAGAACACCAAACATCACCTCTGTTAACTTCCATCAATTTAATCAACATAACACCTAAATCAAATATAGTTTTCTTTGCTTTCTTTGTTGTTTGTTGCTCCTTAGGATGTTCGAAAGATGCATTTTCTAGGTGTTAGGACACTAGCAAACCTTGCAAAATTTATGATTTGCAAACTTGGATGAAAGCTACCCATGGTGAATTATCTTGGATTTTTAGATGACCAAGTTGGAGAGATGAAGAAGTTGCTTGTTTTCTACTCATTTATTCTTATTTTCACTATCTTTTTGATGTTTGAAGACATATGTAAGACTGCAATAAGATTAGATTGCACCTTGGATGGATATGATTGGTTTTGCCTTTCAAACTCTTAGTAATGCTACATTGACCTACTTTACTCTTTCTATTTCTATATTGCACAGCCACTTAACATTTTTATAAATTGACCTACTAAACTTTATTGTTGTATTATTAAAGTCCTTCTCATGTATATTTCAAGCCTTTAAAAAAATTATGCTTCAGTCTTCATGTACGGAAACATATTTCCCAATTGATATGTTTTGCCATTTTTATATTTTACTGGTTAATTTTAATTAGCAATTTTGACAACTTTATGCATATCATTTCAAAATTTTATTTTCACTTATTAAAAATATTTTAAAGTATTATTTCCATATATGAATTAAAAGTTTTAGTGCAAAATATAACAACATTAAGCTAGCTGTCGATGTAAGTTAACACCTCTCCTAATGCTTACTTGTCCTTAACTTTAATTAACACCTCTCCTAATGCTTACTTGTCCTTAACTTTAATCATAAATATGATTCTGATAGTATTATTGGCCCTCTACAATTACTAAAGTAGTATTAGAGTGCTTGAGAAGGTGTTACACTTCAGAAGTAAAATAAAAATAAATTATAATATACTTATTTTAATATACCTTTAACAAAACCAGAAAGAAAATCTTCAGACTCTCATCATCTATCTAATTTATCTTCTTTATAATAATAATAATAATAATAATAATAATAATAATAATTTATTTATTATAATGACTTCAACAAATTTATTATTATTTAATAAAATTTGATTTTAATTATTTAGTTCAGAATAAACTTCTTATTAATTATCGTTGTTATTCTTTTTTCCTTTTTACTCTTGTTTAAACTCACTTAATTCGTTTCTATGATATTTTCTTTAGGTTTTTTTTTATGGTGGTTGGATGTGGTCAATTGGTTCTCCACCTTCCCTTATTTCTGCATACATTGGAACTCTCTGCCAAAAGAATCTATGAAGTCGTTTTTTTATTTAAAAATTAAAAAGTGAAAGAATTAATTAATTGATAATTCTGTTAATTGAGATTAATAAATATTTATAACTTTTTATAAACTTTAGATTTGGTATAAAAAAATTTCAATAACTAAAAATACTACCGAAAAGTAAAAATAACAACAAAATTTACCAACTTAATTATATAAAAAATAGTTGGTAAAAGATATTATCGATGATTCACCGATCATTTGAATCACAAACATTTAAATTATCGATTATTTATCGATGAAATGTCGTACCGAACATTTACATAGTACGCCAAGAAAATACAATTATTTTTTTATTAATAGATGAATTAAACAGCTTATAATTTCATTAAATACCATTTTCATGGATACTGTTGATGTAGATCATACATTTGAATAAGCTGAAGTTCATCACCTAAAGATTTAAGAATATCAACATGGGAATTTTTGGTAAAGCAGTTTTTTGCAACCTATAACCAACTGGGAGTGAGAACACAAAAGCCAAAAAAAGCAAAAAAGAAAAGAAAAGAAAAAAACAAGAGCCAACAACTTAACTAAGTTGTCAATCACTGCATCATTTAATTACTTTTGTCCCTCTTCTTAAAGAAGCGATATTATATTTAGAATGTTGCGAGAGCAAAACCTCTTCTAGCAGTTATTTAATTTGTTACTGTAGATTATACCAACTTACCTTCTTCTCAATTGTATTATTAGCTCCTTGTGCTTCTATTCCTTTTTTTATCAACATTTTCTTCTCTCAGCTTATCATTCTCTCGGTACAAGCTTTCTATCTCAAATAACCAGGAAAATTTGAGGTCTTACACGACTGTGAGAAACATGTGTAGAAGATTAAGGCTGCAATTAAGACAAAACAGAGGATGAGATTAAGACAAAATAGAGGACGAGATCAAGGCAGAAATCATGGAGAAAAATATTGTATATCAAAAATAAACTCTATACCTTACTATAAATCAGAACATGTAAAAAGTGTAAATATATAATAATATATATCGTTTGTATTTCTATATGGTATCAGAGCGGCAATGCTCCTAAATCAGAATGTGATTTCGCTGTCATCATTTACCCTATCTCACCTTTACCGCTGTCCAGCAGCCTGACCACCATACCTGATGTCAATAACCTATTACAAATGTTGTTAGATCTATTACATAAAGTTAGTAGCACAAAAACAAACCCAAATATATCTACAGTTCTGGATTCAACACGACCACAAATTGGAATCAAACTAAACGATTTCAACTACTCAATTTGGTCTTAGTTGTTAGAAAATTTTATAATCTGAAGGGGCAATTATAATCACCTGACCGAAGGTCC
This sequence comes from Cnidoscolus chayamansa, assembly GCA_948266635.1. NCBI lineage: Eukaryota > Viridiplantae > Streptophyta > Magnoliopsida > Malpighiales > Euphorbiaceae > Cnidoscolus > Cnidoscolus chayamansa. Next base: position 8,094 of record CAOGCB010559360.1, on the reverse strand, counting down.
TTCACCTCAGCCGAAAAGTGATTGCCCTCAGTACCATCATTGGACCACTATGGATGCAACAATTCGAGGATGAATCATACAGACCATGGAGCCGCATCTGGTTCCTCAATTTCTACAATTCAAAACGGCCAAAGGGATGTGAGAAGAATCACCCGCATGTATACAAGCGGCGGTGATGCCCTCCAGGTATATGAGCTGCAAAATAAGGCAGCCAGAATCCGGCTGGGGCAATAGAAACTAAAGCATTACTATGGTGCTCTTCAAACCATTTGGGTTGAAATTGACGCCCGGTGATCAAATCCAATGACAGGCGATCGGGACATCGAAAGATTCAACCGAATAACGGAGTAACAATGACTGTACCAATTCCTTGGAGGTCTCACCGACGAGTTTGATCTCATCCGTCGTGAGATCCTTCGTGAACAACCCTGCCAAACATGAAATCTGCATATTCCGCACTTAGAAAATAAGCTATCTGATGTCAGGTCCATCTCACATCCAAAACTCATCAGATCAGTGAATCAATCGGTATGGGGATGTCAGTGAAAGCCCAGTTAGAGAAATCCAATGGCAGAAACTCATCATTCCAGAAGAGCAATCGCTTGGACGACAAATTTGGTCTAAAGTGTAGTCACTATGGTGACCTCAAACATGACAGAGATCACTGTTTCAAACTATTGGGGTATCCTAAATGGTGGGACGAGCTAAAGAAGAAGAGAGATTGAGAGCAGATCACGAATAGAAACTATGGAGCGACGAATGGACAGAAGGGAAGCGTGGCGACCTCCATTGCCACTAGCGGCAGCGTCCCTACCACCAGCGGCAGCGAGCGGCACGAAGCAGAAGCTACTGCTAGAGAAACTCTTGAGACTGAGAGCGGTGTTGCTCCTAAAGGAGGTAACGAGTTAGGGTTTTTTAACCCTAGCCCACATGGTGATGCTAAATACCATATCTGCCCTCATACTATAAAATTTCATAAATGCCCCTGTGTTATTTATAATTCTAACCCTGCAGGTTTATCTAGTTGGCAATTAGGTCCTTTAGTCTTAGATGTGTGTAATTTAACCCTTAAAAATCTGAAATTAAAATCTGAAAAATCAGAATTGCCTATTGACCAAATTTCCATAAATTCCTCATCCGCCCTACATGCTACCATTCCTAATAAACCTAAAGAATCTCGGTGGATCCTCAATTGTTGGACCACTGAGACCCCTTACCTATGATCCAATTGACCTGTGTGACCCTATTGCCTCTCCCAAAACCCATATCTTTGATGCATCAGGACGACCAAATTCGGTCACTAGTGCTGGCACTTTTCAAAATTCACCTACTTTTCGTGTTTCTAATTGTTTACATGTGCCTAATTTATCATGCAAGCTTTTATTTGTCAGCCAAATCACACAACAACTAAATTGCATGGTACTGATATATCCTGCCTTTTGTATTTTGTAGGATATCCATACTCAGGAGGTTATTGGGCGTGGTACTGAGTGCGGCAGATTGTACTATATTGATGGTGTTTCATTCTCCTCAGCATCAACTCTCCCTCTGGCATAGGCACTTAGAACATCCATCGATTAATTATCTCCGAACTTATTTCCAGATTTAGTCTCAGCTATGTCTAATTTTTTATGTGAAACTTGTGCCTCAGCTAAAAGTCATAGATCTAGTTTTTCACCCTCTTTGAATAAATCTATTGTGCCTTTTTCCTTTATACATTCTGATGTGCGAGGCCCTGCCCCAGATTCGATTTCTACTAAATGTCGTTAGTTTGTTACTTTCATTGATGATTGCGCATGAGTCATGTGGATTTATTTCTTACAACATAAGTCTGATGTCGGATCACATTTCATTCATTTTTATAATATGATACATACATAGTTTCATACCTCTAATCAAGTTCTTCGTTTAGACAATGATGGAGAATTTGTTAATTCTTAGTTAAATCAGTTTTTTAGTGAAAAAGGAATTATCCATTAGACCTCGTGTCCTCATACTCCACAACAAAATGGAGTTGTTGAATGAAAAAATAGACACCTGTTAGAAACCAGTCGGACCCTTCTATTAGAAGCCCATGTTCCCCTCACCTACTAGTCTAAAGTTGTTGCTACTGCTGCATATCTTATCAACAGACTCCCTTCTTGTGCCCTAGATCACAAAACCCCCATCCAAACCCTTACTGCCTATCACACTATTCCTTCCATTTTAAATCTTCCCCCATGCATTTTTTAGTGTATAATGTATATTCATCTTCCTCGAACCCAACGCACTAAGCTTGACCCTAATGCTCGTCGATGCATTTTTATCGGGTATGGGGTTCACCAAAAAGGGTATCAGTGCTATGATCCCATTAGTCAACACATGTTCGTTACTATGGATTGTACATTTCTTGAAACCCTATCCTTTTATTCTTCATCCAAATCATGTGACTAGGGGGAGAATGGTATAAGTGGGTCCCATAATTGGATGAGTTTGCTACAGGGGGAGTTCGAGCAAGTAAGAGCACCTAACTACAATAATGAACACATTGACGAAGTACAACCTGCCGAATCATTACCAAGTTCAACATCTCTAAGTGTGGATAATCCTGAGGTAACCATTTGATTCTGAGCCTAATTGTGAGATTATGGGACCCTTAAGTGAACCAAGTGAACCAAGTCAGGGGGAGATGCCTAAGTACATTCTACCACCCCGGAGCAACAGGGGAGTTCCTCCCAAGAAATATTGTCCTGAACAAGAGGCGAGAAGGTCTAGATATCCAGTTGTAAATGCTATCTAGAATTTCGAGATATCAGAGCAAGTGAAAAGATTAAATAATAGTATATACACGGAGGTGGTTCCCAAGACAATACATGAGGCAAAGAAGGATAATCGGTGGATTGCTGCTATGGATGGTGAAATGGAGGCACTAAGGAAAATGAGACATAGGAAGGATGTCTATTGCCCCAAGGGAAGAAATTGGTCAGATGCAGAAGGGTGTTCACTATCAAGTATAACTCTGATGGAAGTATTAAGAGGTGTAAAGCGAGATTGGTGGCAAAGGGATATACTTAAACCTACGGGACAGGCTACTCAGAGATCTTCTCTCCAATGGCTAAACTTGACACAATCAAAGTTCTCCTCTCAGTAGCAGTTAATCAAGACTGGCCCCTTCACTAATATGATGTAAAGAATGCTTTCCTTCATGGAGATTTGCACAAAGAAGTGTATATGGAAGTACCATTAAGTTATCCGACTGAAGTCAAGGAAGGACAGGTATGCAAACTGAAGAAGGCCTTATATGGACTGAAACAGTCACCACGGGCGTGGTTTGGGAGGTTCACACAGGCCATAAAGAGATATGGATACTTCCCAAGTAACTCAAATCACACTCTATTTCTCAAAAGGAGGGGACATAAGATAACTTGCCTAATTATATATGTGGATGACATGATCATCACAGGAGATGACTGAGAGGAAATGGAAAATTTACAGAAGAATTTATTCAAAGAATTTGTGATGAAAGTCTTGGAGGGGTTGAAATATTTTTTGGGAATTGAAGTTCTATGCTCGCAGGAGGGTATCTTCATATCTTAGAAGAAATATATTTTGGACTTGTTGGCAGAAATAGGGATGATTGACTGTAAACCAGCAGAAACACCAGTTGTACAAAATCATGGTCTAGATAAAGAAGAAAGGTCAGAACCTACTAACAGCGAAAGATATCAACGATTAGTAGGAAAACTGATATACCTATCACACATAAGACCAGACATTGCATATGCAGTCAACGTCATTAGTCAGTTGATGCATGATCCAAGAGAAATATATCTGGAGGTAGCACTACTGGTGGTAAGGTACTTAAAGGGAGCTTTTGGAAAAGGAATCTTATTTCGGAGAAATGGTCACCTGGATATTGAAGGATATACAGATACAGATTGGGCAGGAAGTAAGGTAGATAGAAGGTCAACATCCGAGTACTTCACCTTTATTGGCAGAAATGTTGTGACCTGGAGGAGCAAGAAACAGAGTGTGGTTGCACTCTCAAGTGCAGAGGCTGAGTTTAGAGACTGAGTTTAGAGGCATTACCAAGGGACTAACTGAACTATTGTGGCTCAGAAAGCTGATAACAGAATTAGGATTCCCTCCAAAGACAAGTACAAGACTACATTGAGAAGATTGATAGACAAAGGAGAAGTTAGAAAGTGGGGTAATCACACTTCCATATGTTCGTTTAGAAGACCAGTTGGCAGACATTCTGACAAAGGTAGTAATAGGCAAAGTTTTTAAGGGACATTTGGCCAAGATAGGTATGTGGGCAATCCACACACCTACCTTGAGGGGGAGTGTGGAAGATTAAGGCTGCAACTAAGGTAAAACAGAGGATGAGATCAAGGCAGAAATCATGGGAAAAAAAATGGTATACGAAAAATAAACTGTGTACTTTACTATAAATCAAAACATGTCAAAAGTGTAGATATATAATAATATATACAGTTTGTATTTCTACAACAGGTAAGGATTTTTCTTGTAGAATTTCATCTCACCTCTTCTCCCATATTCCAATTTCATGTTATGGAAGCAATGTATTGAATAATTATACGAATTCCATAAGAAAAGTTTTGTATGGGGCACCAAGTTTTAGATTGGTTGATTCTTGTTTGCCATATATAGAGCCGTGTAGCATCAATATCACAGGCTATTGTTTGTTTTATTCTAAAATGAAAATAGATGGTTGATTGCCATCTAGGTTCAAAAATGCCAATTGATATTAGATCTTAATTCTCATCCTTGTAGGAGTTAGAAAGATATGGAGCATTTGGACTCGTGCATATTTTTAAAATACTATATTTATTTCTTATGTTTGATAAAGAAATCGATCTTAATCATCACTCTTATGATGCATGAGACTACCTACCATTTCATTTTCATATTCTGGAACTTGTTGCAGATCATTGACATAAATAAGGTTGTCCGTGACATACACATCCATGGAGAAGAAGGCGAGCCAAGGACAAGGTAGACTTAGTTGTAAACCTTTGACCACATTTGTGCAGACAGATAAAAATGTTTTCCGAGACGTTGTCCAGCGATTAACTAGCTAAGCAGAGAGTGATCAATCCCAGAGAACGACAATGCCAAAGGTTTCAGGAGTAACCTTGATGCCATTGGATGGCCCTTCTCTCCAAGTGTAATGTAGCTACCTTCACCCTATTTTCAAGTGTTATTCTTCCCATTTCAAAGAAATACTCTGCTCTGAGCAACCAGCCATCCGGTTCAAACCTGGGAAATTCCAGTCTGGTAGTGCTTCCCCAAGGGTTCTCTTCTTCCTTGTGCTCCCTGGGAAGGTTAGCAACTTCACTGCTTTCCTCCCCTACTTTCTCTTTTCCCTTGCTGTTATTCCTTAATAAATTCTTGATCTCCAGCACCAAGTCCTATAAATGAGCCTCCATTCTTGATTCCTGCCTTCTTTCATATTTGAGTACCATTGCTGTGATCTCCTTTCTCCATTCTTGAGACCTAGTGGATTCTGCCATTTTAATAAGAATCGATGCTTTGATACCAATTTGATACGAATCAAATTAAAAGATGGAAGAATGCAAAAATACAATGCAAATTCAGAGAACAATTCTCATTCACTAATACTTTTTCTCTGTTTTTTTACAAGTTCCTGATCTCCCTTTTAAAAAAGAAGGAAGATCTTTTTGGAAGAGAAGCAAAATTTCTAGGATCATCACATGTGCTGAAGGTGAGCTAGACTTGCTGAGCTGGGTTCTTGAAGATTCTGTGCAACAGTCACAGAGGAGGAAAAAGATGGATGATGCGCACCGTTTTAAGGAAGAGTGGGTCTATATTATATGCACCGTTTCACTTAGAAGGTCAATTGTCTAAATGCACCGTTTATTTGATTCATATTAGATATCCATCTGGAGGTGGATAGCGGCACCACTAGACCTGGTTTTTTTGCCTTTTCCTTTGCATGCAACAGGGCCTCAAAATTTTCACCCCATTTGAAGGAGAAATTAAAAGTACCTTTGGTTTTGCCATTAGATGTCTTGACACCGTAGCTAACATGACCTTCGTGTTGTGTTTTCTCATCTCTGGATTTCTGGGTTAGCAGCTCCTTGATAGGTACATGTACTTTACCGATGTCTCTATCGCAGAGGTTGCAATCAGACTTGAGCTTAAGGGTGAGGCGGTTGTCTTGTGCAGAAGCTTCATGGATGGTGAATTTCATGGGAAATTTCCATTTCGGGTTGGTTCCACAGTCTTGAGCTTGATTCGTTGGCTGTGAACCGCCAAGAGTGGAAGGATGGAGAGGCTTTTTTTAAGAAGAATCATGGAGAGAGAGAGCAGAGTGGACTTGTTAGAGATTCTATGACCATATGGAATGGTCCATCAGTTTGAGGGGTCTATTTCTTTAAAGGTTTATAAAACTTTTAAGTTTCGGTCCATCGGTCCGAACCGAATCGAACCGGATCAAGCCGGATCGAATCGGACTGAACTAAAACTGAATAAGATTAAATATATAAATGGAAGACCGAACTGATTTAAGATCGGACCAGACCGAATAGACCGGTCCGGTCCGGTCCGATCCTCAATTTGGACCGTTTTATGAACACCCATATTCGGGTTAGGCTTCAATCACTTCTTTATAAGGGAGAGGGTAGAGTACATGAGTTTGGGATGTCTAATTGGCTACAAATAACTCAAACCTATGCTCATTTAAGATTGGAGAGAAATGAAATTAAATCTGAAATAATTAAAAATGACCATTGAAGGATAAGATAAAAATTACGAGGCACTTAAGCCTATTAATTCATGTAACTGAGTACTATTTTTTTTTCAAAAGTTTTAGAATACTTAGGATTATAATTTATTAATAACTCATTACATATGCACATTATTTTACATGCATGCATGATATATATGATTAATTCATGGTCGATATTTAAGAAAGAAAACGAAGGCATTGCATGGGTTTTTTTTTTTTATTGGATATTATTTACATGGATAAGCTTTCTAAACATGCTAATATATACATTCAATCGAATTATAAACATTATATTAGTGAAAATTATAAGCTATAAGCATCGTATTATTTGTCGTAATTACATGATTGATCTAAGAAATATATATTATATATGTTTGTCGTACGTGTATCTCTTGCAGAGAAGTTCAATCATATTTACGTCTCCAAAAGCAAGGATTAACGCCATGCCTGACCTCAATTTCCTGAAAAAGCATATTTTGAAATAAGAGACTTGAACTTGAAAATGGAGATATTTAACAATGCACTTACAATCAAATGTTGCCCAACGAGCAGGAATTGCATTGGGAGATTCGTCTTTAGCTTTATCAATATAAATCAAGCTAAAGAGATCTCCAGCTCCATTTTTACTTTTCATTGATGCCTCTGAATCTCCCTTTGGTGGCACTGAACTAACTATATGATTCTTCATATCAAAAGAAGCCTATATATAAAGAACAAAAAATGTTAAAGATGCAAATTGAATTTCTATGACATAATTTTATGGTATGAAAATACCCATTTTGCAAACAACTGGTAAGGCTCCTCACAACCCATCAATATGGGATGCTTTGCAAATTGATACACTCTCTTCTTTCACAATTTGGCAGAAGAAGCTTATATCCTTCATACTCAAATAGACCCAAAACAAGGTTAAATTTTTGAAAGATTTTTAACATTACCCCACGAGTTCTTGTTGTTGGTGGATGATATTGTGCCACGTACTTTGCAATACTGCCTTCATCAAGAGAATGCCTCCTCATATGCTGTGGAATGTCACTCTTGGCAATTCGTGCTAAATTTTCACTCTTACGTTTCATTTCACCAATAACTTCAGCTATTGTACGTGTTGGCCTTCTTGAAACCCATCTTTTCTCTTCATACCTACAAAATAAAAAGTAAGTATTTACAATGCATTACAATCTGAAACATTCACTATAATGTTGTACATTACAAGCTTAAATATTTCTTTTACTTGGCACGAATAAATTTCTCAGTTCCATTTCTTGCACAACTTGAAGGCAATTCTGCTTCCCAATACCTATTGGCCTTCTCATTACTCATAACTGTCAAACCAATAAATA
>CAOGCB010559309.1:0-10640 GCA_948266635.1 Cnidoscolus chayamansa | reverse complement strand
CCTATTTATTGCTTGTCCCTCGTTTTCTCGACTTCAATGACTTTGGTCCCTCGCTAAAATCAATTTCAATATCAATAATTTAAAAATTGTCAATTACTTCAGTCTGATTTTAAATTGAAAAAATTTAATTTGATTATATTTAATTTATATACAATTGATTCAATTTAATTAAAAAATATATAATTTAATTTTTTAAATAATTAAATTAAATGAAAGTGATCAAATGCACTTGGAGACACATAATGAGGGAGGGGACAAAGGAGGTATTTATGAAATTTGTTATGTCCTAAATTGGGTTTTTAGTATTTTTAATAAAAATAAATAATATTTGAGATGGTTTTGTTGGGTTATAAATGGGTATTGAAGGCTTTGATTGTATAATTTGTCGGTATTTGAAGTTATTAGCTTAAAAAAAAAAATAAATAAATAAAAGAGAGAAAAAGAAATAAATAGAAGGAGAGTATGTTAGAGAGTGGGGCCGTGTCCTGTCCTGTCCTGCCGACGCTGTCAGTTTCTGTAATTAAGAGAAAATGTGAAACGTGGTCGCTTTCTTTCCAAAGTATAAGATAGTGGTCCCCACGTGGTTAAAAAGGCTAAACAGCAACACAGAAACGTGTGGGTTTGTGGGGTCCACTTTTTTCTTTTTTAACTGTTCTCGGATTCTGCTCCTCGTCTCCTCCGCTCCCTCTCTGCCTACCTTTTTTTTTTTTTTTTTATCTCCAGAGGCGCGCCTCCACGACTTATTATAATAAAAATATTAATAAATATTATTACTATTATTATTATTTAATTAATTTCATAAATTTTCAATTATAAAATTAAATTTAAAAATATCGTTAATACGTTTCATATTCTTCTTTTTATCTCATTCTCTGCATTGATTTTCTCTTTTATCTCACTAATTCTCGGATATCACTCTGTATATATTAAGATCTTCATACTATTAATCTAAAATTAATAATAATAATAATAATATATAGCAATTAATAATAAAATTACCATTTATTAAATATTATAAAAATTAAAAAATATTGATACATTTGGTAATGCCTTGAGAGAAGGTTAATATGCAATTTAATGTTATGGGTTTCAGGAAGCTCTTTCTTTGCAGTGAAGTTTTGCATATTTCTAATCCATCACTTTATATCATAAATCGAGTAAATTGATTTATTATAATAAATCACTTCTATTCTTATAAAATATTAGATGAATAAAAAAAGAATATTTAATAAAAATAAATTTATTAAATATTGTCATTGATTGGGAAGAAAAAAAAAAATGTAATTGGGCTGCGTCGGCGGACTATAAATTCCATTATTTTCACATCAAGATGACGAACGAGGAAGAGTGGAAATTTGGAGTGTAAAAGACGCGGCTTCAACTGTACCATAATCAGACGGTTGTGATTAGTCGGGAAGTCTAATCATGCTGACCTGGTGTCCAACAATTGGTGCACAAAAAAATTTATAATCCAGCTAAGTTATACACAGAAAAGGAGTAACATAAATAAATAAAAAATACAACGGAATCAGAGCCGTTGCTTCGTAGAAAGTGGAGACTGAATCAGAACCGTGAAACGAGGGTGAGGTGCGTCTGCCGTCTGCGCCTCTGAACGCTCATAAAAAGACCGCAGATCACAGCATAGATGAGATTTTGACTTTCAGGATCCTAGGAGTTTGAACTATATAGTACCATGCAGCTTCAATGCATCTTATATAATATATATATATTTTTATTACATATATTTTAATTAAATATTAATTTTTTAATTATAAAACATTTTGGAAAGAAATATTAAAAATGTTTTAATTAATTTTTTTAAATAAACAAATGAAAATTTTAATAATAATTAAAAAAAATACAAAATTGAATGAATAATATCTCCAATTAAATACTAGGTCCGCGGGTTAGGCACATCGTAAAGAGATCAGCAAGCTTTGTCTAGCTAGAGCAGAGAGTAGGCAATTATATCATCCTAAAGCGTCAATAGATCCAATCCGCCCATCAAATTTTCTTAGTGGGGAATCGATTGTTCATGAACGGCTGTGATGCTGCGATGCGCGAAATCTTACAGTAGTGGAGAGCACATGAAGTTGAGTTGTGACGGTGGTCCAAAGTCGTAATGTACACAACGATAACACAGACAACTTTCCCAACATCGGGGTACAGCTCAGCTCTTGCTTCTTGCACAAGTGCGGGGGACTCATCCGGTATTTTAATTTTTTACAGGGGTAAATTAGTCAATGTGTCCTATAAATTAACCATTCACCAATTTTCCTATTAATTTCGTTTATTTTTTTTAATTTTTATAAAAAATAATTAAAAATAAAATAATTATTTATAAGGTATTTTTTTGAGCCTTGGGAACGTCTTTCCTTTTACGAGACACTTAGAGCCGAATAATTCCATTTCCTCACCTACCTGGCACCACCACCACCACCACCACCTCCTCAGCCGCCATGACCTCCGCCTCATCATCACCAATCTCCATTCTCATTTCTTCATATACAATCTCAAACGAAAGATAATCCCTAATTTTGAGATCGTCATTTATCTTCCACAGCTGTATCTCACTGTAATCTAGTGGTGTTTTCACTACTTACTCTTTATCTCATTTGAAAGCTACATTACAAGTGGTGAGATGGTTTTCTGTATTGAATACGCTTAAAGTTACTTTAATGGTGTGTTTGTTTGGTTAGCGTGAATGTTCCGTTTGGTTGTGCTCTTATGAAAACGATATTTGGTCTTATTTGAACCATGCCTTTTCTTCCTTTAAAGCTCTGCTTGTTTCTGGCTTTGATTTGCTGATGGAGTATATTTGTGGCCATTTAAGCTGCAACAGACAGCTTAAATGGCTACTTCTCTTGATACCGGAGAAGTTTCTATAATCGTCCTTTGGCTTTGGTGTCGGCTTGTCAGTTTTGTTGCTTCATAAAGTGAGAGATTGCGAGTGAGTGTACTTCTAAGATTGAAATTCCAGTTAGTACGTATTTCTTACTCTCACTCACTGTACCCATTGTTTTTTCCCTTAATTTGGATTTTGTTTGGTGGAGAAGAAAATGTTGTCTATCCAGTTTTGATTAGTAAAGGAATTCTCCTTTTTTTTTTCCCAGAAAATTTGTATAGCAGATTAAGCTTTTGCTTCCATGTTTGAGTCATCGATGTGATTTTTTTTTAATTGTGCGACTTTAAGATATTTTGTCATATATTCATCTGTTTAGATCTCTAGCTTTCTGCATGTCCATTCGATTCGATATGCTCTAACTGGAGCTCTTGAGAAGGCGATGGTCGTAAATTTTCAACCATAATACCTTGCAGATCTATATCTGAACTTAAAATATGATATCTTCATTTTTTCGCAGTTTTCTTATTCTTTTTATTTTTGGGCTCTAGTTTAGGGACTAGGATTCATGGAAAATATTCTACAGGCTCTTTTCAGCTATTCTTTTATTATTATTATTATTATTATTATTGTTATTTTTAAATCTCTATTACTTCGATTTGGTAATTCGTTTTAACTTGTTTGGCTGTAAATTTCTCAGAAGATTTTTTTTTCTTATGCTCTGTTTGGTTGTTAAGTGGGTTATTTAGTAGGAAATTCTTAGTTTTGTTAATTCCCATGAGCTGAAATAACTGTAGAAAATTGATTCAAGTAGTTTAACTGTAACCTTGCATTTTCATTGTTGTCAAATAATATATATGGCGAGTTGATAACTTTTTCAGAGTTATCTTAGCTACAATAAAGAAATTTGCCAGTTTTAAGCTTTGCTCTATTATGCCAAACGAAGAATGTGGTTCATGCTACTCACTAATTAGTCGTCAGTTTGATAATGCCATTTATGCTACTCACTAACTACTAATTCTTGCCTTGCTTTTGCAGTCGCAATGGACCGCCGAAGTTGGCCCTGGAAGAAAAAATCATCTGACAAGGCTGATAAAAATGCTGCAGCAACTGATTCTGGTAGTGGTACTGTGGCTTCAAGTGCATCACTGACAGATAAGGTATACATATTACATAATCCTGTTCTGTATAATTATATCTTCATCTCTCCATTGTTGATTGGTTATTTTTGGTGTCTTGCCAACTATAAGATGTATTGATTGAATAAAACTTTTTTGAGCATCTTAAGGATTTGTATTTCTTCCATTTGGTTGCTGCAAGTTGGTGTTTATATCTGCATATTTCTCTTCCATTTTAGAAAATCTTACCATAATAGTGTATGAAGGACTTTTACAGTGCTTAAGCATTATATGAACCACAGATTTGGTATCATAAATATTTCAGGAAAGAAAATGGCAGGCTTCAATTCAGTTTTCTTGAAAAAAGAATGTCAAATTGAACCCACTTTTTGCCCTTTTTGTGAGCAGGATAACTACAAAAAACCAAACTATGTTCAAATTTCAGTGGAATCATACACTCATCTGACTAGTTTGGACAATCAAGTGAAGACATATGAGCAACAGGTTGAGAATTTGGAGGATGAAATTAAGGAGTTGAATGAAAAGTTGTCCACAGCAAATTCAGAGATGATTACAAAGGAAAACCTTGTGAAACAGCATGCTAAAGTTGCTGAGGAAGCTGTTTCAGGTATGGTGCTCATCTGACCTGACATATTTACTTGACAGAACAAGATTTTTCTCAGTTCAGATTTAATTATCTAGGTTCATCATCTGCTTTGCATAAACTGTTCATTTTGGGACTTCCATTTGCTGCAGGTTGGGAAAAGGCTGAAACAGAAGCTTTGGCACTGAAAAATCATCTAGAAGCAGTCACACTTTCAAAGCTCACTGCTGAAGATCGGGCATCACATTTGGATGGTGCTCTTAAAGAGTGCATGCGGCAAATACGAAACCTAAAGGAGGAACATGAACAGAAATTACAAGATGTTATCTTCTCAAAGAACAAACAGTGGGACAAAATTAAGCTTGAGTTTGAAGCGAAAATAGTTAATCTAGACCAAGAACTCCTTAGGTCTGAAGCTGAAAACGCTGCTCTTTCAAGGTCACTGCAAGAGCGTTCTAACATGCTAATCAAAATAAGTGAAGAAAAATCACAAGCTGAGGCTGAGATTGAATTTTTGAAGAGCAATGTTGAATCATGTGAAAGAGAAATAAATACACTTAAATATGAACTCCACGTAGTATCCAAGGAGCTGGAGATCCGTAATGAGGAAAAGAACATGAGCATGAGATCTGCTGAAGTGGCAAACAAGCAACATATGGAGGGCGTCAAAAAAATAGCTAAGCTGGAAGCAGAGTGCCAAAGGTTACGTGGTCTTGTGCGGAAGAAGTTGCCTGGTCCTGCTGCACTTGCCCAAATGAAGCTAGAGGTTGAGAATTTAGGCCGAGATTATGGAGATTCTCGATTAAGGAGGTCTCCTGTTAAGCCTCCTAGTCCGCATCTGTCTGCTGTGGCTGAATTATCACTTGACAATGCTCACAAATTCCATAAAGAGAATGAATTTCTCACAGAGCGTATGTTGGCCATGGAAGAAGAAACAAAGATGCTCAAAGAAGCTTTAGCAAAGCGAAATAGTGAACTGCAGGCTTCTAGGAATCTGTGTGCCAAAACAGCAAGTAGGCTTCAAAGTTTAGAAGCACAATTTCAAGTAAACAGTCAACAGAAAGGTTCCCCAAAATCTATCATTCAGATTCCTACTGAAGGTTACTCTAGTCAAAATATGAGCACTCCACCTAGCTTGACCTCCATGTCTGAAGATGGAAATGATGATGACCAAAGTTGTGCTGACTCTTGGGCAACATCGTTGAACTCTGAGCTCTATCAATTGAAGAAGGAGAAAAGCGGTGAAAAGCCAATTAACACCAAAAATCCTAAGCACTTGGAGCTTATGGATGATTTCCTGGAGATGGAGAAGTTGGCTTGCTTAAATGCAGATGGTGCCAATACAACTTCAGATTCTCCAAACAATAAGACATCTGGAACTCTGAATGGTGATCCTTCAGTTGATATCTTCTCTTCAGTCAAGGATACCCTGCCTGAAGGACAGTCTATTTTGAATCCTTTAGTGAATCATGTATCTTCAACTATGGATTTGTCAGCAGTGGATTCTGGATCTAATGCAGACCAGCCACCATGGATGAGGCTCCAGTCAAAAATTTCTACATTACTCGAGTCTACATCTAAAGATGCTGATGTGGGGAAAATTTTAGAGGATGTTAAACGTGTTGTGCAGGACGCACACGATGCTTTGCATCAGCAGTCAGTAAGTTGTGTTTCTGAGGAAGCGCTTATGCTTGATGATGCTGCACGCAGTGGGCAGACTTGTCCTGAAGATGCCATCTTAACAGGAGAGAAAGAAATCACTATGTCCCAAGATATTACGGCAGCTGTAGAACCATTACACTCGGCATCAATGAGCCAAGAGTTGGTCACTGCCATTTCTAGTATTCACGATTTTGTGTTGTTCCTGGGCCAAGAAGCAATGGCAGTTCACGACACATATTCTGGTAGTGATGGTCTGAGTAAAAAAGTTGAGGAATTTTCTGTCACCTTTAATAAAGTACTAAATGGCAACACAAGTTTGGTTGAATTTGTTTTTGACCTTGCTCATGTATTAGCTAAAGCCAGTGAGCTTAGATTCAATGTCCTGGGATATAAAGGTTCTGAAGGAGAAATCAATAGTCCTGATTGCATAGATAAGGTAGCCTTACCAGAGAATAAGGTTGTTCAAAGGGACTCATCAGGAGAAAGATATCAAAATGGTTGTGCACACATTTCCAGTCCTACCTCTAACCCCGAGGTCCCTGATGATGGAAATTTGGTATCTGGCTACGGGTCAAATACAACATTGTGCAAAGTCTCACTCGAGGAATTTGAAGAATTGAAATCAGAGAAAGACAACAAGACTGCGGATCTTGCCAGGTGCACTGAGAACCTGGAAATGACAAAGTCCCAGTTACATGAAACCGAGCAGCTTCTAGCTGAAGTTAAATCACAATTGGCTTCTGCACAGAAGTCAAATAGCTTGGCTGAGACACAGCTGAAATGTATGGCCGAGTCATACAGATCACTTGAAGCTCGTGCAGAGGAGTTAGAAACTGAAGTGAACCTTCTGCGAGGAAAAGCAGAAACCCTGGAGAATGAGCTTCAGAATGAAAAGAGATGTCATTGGGATTCTTTGACCAGATGCAAGGACCTAGAAGAGCAATTGCAAATGTAAGCATTGTTCTCTTCTTGTCTTCCCTTTTCTTTTGGGTGATATATGGATACTTTGTCAAGGATAGAAAAGAGAAGTATAACCATTCTTCCATGTGTCCAAATTTTCCATCTATCTTTCCCAAATTGATTTGTCTGCCATGTCTAAGTTTGGCCAGGAGCTGACTTATGGCTGTTTCTGACTTCCTCCGGGTTATAAAACCAGATTGTACTGTAGTCTACAGACAAAAATGTCCAGTTGTTTGTAGGATTTGGTAATAGGTCCTCTAGAGAAAATAAAAGTAAATTTGTGCATATTTTTAGTTGTAACTACAAAAAATTAGAATATTTGAATTGCAGTTTGATTTGTAACTTGGTTTCAGTAATAGATTTAACTATCATTTATTAGATCTCTAAATATTGAGAATTTAAGGTGGGTCTTCTGATACTTGGCATTTCTCCATTGACTTCTCAAATTGGTTGAATCATTATCTGTTTTGCCTTGGTGAATCAGGCACTAATTCTAGTTATTATTGTGCTTGCAACTGACTGATTTCAAATGTTTTCTACTCTTGTATCTAATGCTTCCATTTTATTTTAGAACTAAAATGTATACTTTGTCATCTTTAGGAAAGCTTCAGCTGCTGAGGTTGACCTCAAGACCAAACAAGTGAGAATTATCTCCTTTATCTTTCTTAAATTTACTTTTGAACAGTAGTGTCAATTTACAGTCATCCTTGTTAGTTGGTATGAGAATAAATTCCTGTGGATGCTTTACCCAGAATGAGGATATGTGAGCAGGAAAATAATTACTCCATATATGTTTCTGATTTTGTTGCTATTTTTCATCTCACTCGTTGCAAGCAAAGTAATTATACCAAGTAAAATGTGAGGAGAACTTGCAATTGAATTAAATTTTATTGATTTCAATTATTATTATTATTATAATATTTATAGTATTTTAGTTTCTTCTGAGCATTACAAACTTGAAAAGAAAAAAATCTTTCTGTCACCCTTGGTCCTTTCCTATCCCTTTTTTTTTTTTCCATGAAGTATGGAAATCTGAACTTGTAAATATTTTACATTATCACAGGATAGAGAACTAGCATCTGCATTTTTTCCATGATGAAGTATAGAAATCTGAACTTGTAAATTTTGTACGTTATCACAGGATAGAGAACTAGCATCTGCAGCCGAAAAGCTAGCTGAGTGCCAGGAGACCATATTTCTTCTTGGAAAGCAGTTGAAAGCTTTCCGTCATCAAACAGAGCCTATAGGATCTCCATACAGTGAGAGGAGTCAAAGGGGTGAGGGATTTGCTGAAGAGGAGCCCACTACTAGCGACATGAACTTGCAGGACTTTGATCAGGGAGAGATGGATGGTACTGGTTCAGCAAACATGCACAGAACAGGCGCGGAATCCCCTATGGATTTGTATAACCAACCATGTAGTCCAACTGATACAGAAGGAAGCCTCACAAGATCACCAATCAATTCGAAGCATCCAAGACAAAAGTCTACCAGGTCAACATCCTTATCTTCCACTCTTGTTCAGACACCAGAGAAACATCCACGAGGTTTTAGCAGGTTCTTTTCCTCGAAAGGAAAGAATGGCAATTAGGTTTGCAGCTCGCAGGCATAATAAAGTTGTGGTCGGAAAAAAGGTTCATAAGAATAAATCCAAAGCACATAAATGGGAGTCATCTACTTATTGGTGGCCGAAAGCATTGTGCCGGGTTTCATGTTGTGAAATGATGCTTTGAACACCACGCCTTGTAATTTGTTTAACTGATGACTGTAAATGTTCCCATATCTGCTAGGTTATTTTCTTTTCCCCTTATTTCCATCTGTAATTTCTTTACTTAAAAAAGACCCGGTTACTGAACCGTTGCAATATCTGAATATAATATTGTATGTGGCAGCTGTAGTTTATACGATTCTTTTCTTGTTGATCAATTTTAGCCAACCCATTAAATGGCTTTAGTTATAGTTTTTTGAGACTTATTACTAGGTAATTACTATTTTATATCGTTAACTTATATACACTTGTACATAGTTTTATCGTTTGCCATTTTTTGTAGGTTATTGCGTAGAAGTGGGTTGATACACTGATTGGATGCAGGTATGGGCTGTAAGTTCCATTTGAACCTGTTTCGTTATTGAGATTAGACTGCATGCAGGATCTTTCAATTTGAGTTCAGATTGATTTTTTTAATACTAAAAAGGAAATAATATTGGTTTATCCGGAGTTCTTCCTCTCTTTATCCCTTCTCCTTGCTGAGTTACTTTGGAATTCATCTCGGTGCCTCTATATGCGAGCTAATCTGTTTTTTCTTGTTACCCTAGTGGCTCAGGCTGCTGCTCCTTTTGCAGAGTGCTCGTTGCATGGCTGCTCTGCTGTGGGCTTGTTACTGCGGGTTAGTCACTATTTTAAGTTTTTGCTTTAATGCCTGTTGTGCCATAAAATATAATGAAGAACCCTGATTGGATTACTCAAACTCCTGTCTTGAAAACATAATAACCTCTGTGCCTAGGTTCAACTGTCAATCTTTATTAGTCTTTCCAAAGTTAAACCCTACAACTAACTTGCTTTTTGTTATATATATGTGGTGGGTTTTGGCGTGGATCCACTGTCTATTGGGGTTGGTCAGTTTCATGAGTTTATTGAACCCCACAAAGGAGAGCTGCTTTCTCATTTAATAAATTGTAATATTAGAATCTAAGATCTCCAAATTCATATTTTAACCTCTTAATAGTACCTTTTAAAATAATCATATTTCGAGTGTTACAAGAAAAACCCAACTTAAAAAAAAAAAAAAAAGAATCTACCAATTAATTTCTAAGATATGAACATTGGAATCTTAACTTCCTGTGAATATTGTATTGAAAGGGAACTTGGAACTTGGCTGCTTCAGTTTGACTGGTTTGAGTATTTCAAAAACAAATTGCTCAGATGCGAAGCTATAAATCACAGCACACCCTTTTATGCCTCACTCTAATTCTCAAATCATGGATTCTTGTCTGCAATATAGTTTCTAATTCAAAATAAGTTGAATTTTACTTCTAGAAAATGGAAACAAAACAAATCAACCTTATTGATTATTATGAATTGAAATTGAAACCCAAATTATTTATTTATTAATTTTGTCATGATCAAAGCATGCCGTTGAAGATTGAATGATACCCAACCTGTGTACCCTACAACACAGCTCACCTCCCAACACATATGGCTCTGCTTTTCCATCACCCTTTTCAGATTCAGATCCTCATGCATTGTGGCCTAAATAATATCAAACACAGTTGTTGTGCATGAAGAATATCACCCATGCAGGATTTTTACAGTATAATTTCCTTTTCTTTAATAATTATATTAATTCTTGTTGGGTATTTAGTTTTCTTCCTCTACCATAAATTTCCAATTATATCTTCTTTCTTCTTCTGCTGCTGCAAGTGGACACAATCATAACTTATATCGGTAAGTGCA
>CAOGCB010559255.1:0-22348 GCA_948266635.1 Cnidoscolus chayamansa | reverse complement strand
GGTTGGAGAGGCCGGTAACCTAGCAAAGACTCTGGATTTGGCAGCTTGACCATAAGTAGATAGCAGAAGACATCAAATTTAATTTGGAAAATATGAGGAGTCCTTTTTAATAGGTTGGTGACCGAAATTACAGTTGAATTTTGGTAGATTTAGCTAACAATCATTACTTCAAATTTGGCAAAGTGACTTTTGGATCGCTCGCATTGCATTTATTTCCGCCTCACAAGCTTACCTTCTTTCCCATACTTCCTCACATGTCATGTCATGTATTTCTTGCACTCAATGCTCAGTGATGACTTGAAATGGAAAAGTATGAAAAATGGAATTGTAACTTTGGAGTTGCTTTCATATGAACTCAGGCAAATAGCTTGCAAACTGTCTAATTGTGATGTTTGTGAAGCTGTGGTTTGGTTGCAAAAAATAGGAAAGTTGGCAATGTGATATATTATGTCTAATTGTCCCTATCAATTTATTACATTTTATCAATTTCCTTCTTTTGTAAACTTCAGCTCATAGATAAGAATCCGTGTTTGGAATTAAGAATTTCTCATTAATTTTATTTAATTTATTTTCTATTAATTTTCATATTTAGAATGAAAATAATTCAAATTATTTTTAATTTTAAAAAAATTATATATATGATTTTATAACAATTTATTTAAATTATTTTCTTATAAAAATTAATTTTTAGGAACAAATTTTCCTAAAGAAAATAAAAATAAACTTTTTATTGTCTTAATTAATAAAATTTTTAAATTTATATTCAATTCAATTGATTAGTTATATTTAAAAATTTTTTTAATATTAATTATAATTGATAAAAAAAATATTTTAGATATGCCACGCCATCGATCCGCTTTGCCGAATGAATCGAAATACTGACCGTTTAATTGAAATCTAACGGTCCATGTTCCTCCTCGAAACATCAGGCACGGATCCGTAGCAGAAGTGCCCCTTCTTGGGTCTCTGTATAAATGCCTTCAGTATCATCATCTGGCTTTCTCACAGTACACGCAATCTCATAATTCATTCTGTTTCGATCATCTTAAATTTCCAACATCAGGTTCTTAAATCTTTCCCTTTCTGTTTTGTTGTCGTTTTACCTTGTTTTCTATGATTTGTTGCGCTTTTTTTTTTCTTAAATGAATTTTGAGTTCTTTGCATTTCAGAAGATTGCAATTGGGTCTTCTTTAGATTTCTTTATTTGTATTAAATGAGACTTCGATTGTAGTTCGAATTGAGTGGATTTTGTTAAGTTCATTTAATTTAACTAATTTTTGTTCCGTGAATCTTTTAAATTCTTCCAGAATTTTGTGAATTTGTTTTTTGAGATTCTGTTTAGATTAGGGTTTCATTGATATAAGAAATATCGTTGCTAATTCTGGTTAATTTGTTGTTTATCCTCTCGTTGTTGCTTTGCTCGTTTCACTTTAACGAACAGTTCCAATAAGCAGCTATAAAAAATCGATTTTATTACTCTTTCCAACTCTGGTGTTCGTTTGGTAGGGGAGAAAGTGTAGGAAAGTTTAAAAAGATGGTATAAATAGTGTAATCCTTGAAGTTTGTTATGCTTTGTTTCTTTTACATTTCTAATGCAATTGGGGACAAAGAAGCTACCTTCATAGGACACATGGAAGAGTTAAATCATAAATTTCTTGGGTTTCATTCAGATTTAACTAATCCGTTGGATCAAATTTTTACAGATCTAGTTTCTAAAAAACATGTCTGGGCGTGGCAAGGGAGGCAAGGGACTGGGAAAGGGAGGAGCCAAGCGTCACCGCAAGGTGCTTCGCGATAACATCCAAGGAATCACAAAGCCAGCAATTCGGCGTTTGGCACGTAGAGGTGGTGTGAAACGTATCAGCGGTTTGATCTACGAAGAAACCCGTGGAGTACTGAAGATCTTCCTGGAGAATGTGATCAGAGACGCTGTGACCTACACAGAACACGCCCGGCGCAAGACTGTCACAGCAATGGATGTGGTGTATGCACTAAAGAGACAGGGCAGGACCCTTTATGGGTTTGGTGGTTAGGGCTTTTGATTTTGCATTGAAAGTCCTATTGTCAAGAAATTGGGTGTTTCTTTAGGTTAGGTGGTGTTGAGGGGTGTGGGTATTGTAAGTAATTGAATGGGTCTGGTCTGGTTTTGGATTGTTTTGTAACTACGTTGGATTTGGAATGAAATGGTGGTGTTCGATTCATTTATTGATTTGGATTGATTTTGCGAATTACATACTTATAAATAGTTATTTGTTTGATTTAGTTTCGTTCCTCCATAGCGATTCTGTGGAGATGAAGGTGGCTGGCTGGCTGGCTACAAGAGCTTGAGTTTCAAAAAAGTCCTACTCAATACAAGTTGGCCAACCTTGCTAAAAGGCCTAAACCCAACAGCTCAACAAAGAACCCAAAACAAGAATAAATAATAATAATTGAAAAAAAATAATATAGGAAATGCATATTTATTGCAGCAAATAAAAACAAGTGAATAGTAATTAATAGCAGCCAAGTGTGGGAACCACGTCAATTTAGAGATTCCACTACGATACACACGTTTTACCTAAAATGACAGAATTGTCCCCACTCGCTCTTAGCGTGAGAGAGACGTCGAGGAATTCAAGACATGACCAATAAAGTCAAATACAACTACTACCATAACATTAAATAAAAAAATAAAAAAAAATCTCCATTATTCGAGAGAAAATGATGCCTTTTGGCCCTTTCCCCACACCCCATATAAGGAAGGAATTGCCCCCCTCTTCCATGCCTTCTCTCCCTCCTCTCTCTCTCTCTCTCTCTCTAATCTCTTCTTCTTTTTCTTCGCATTTTCCTTTCAGTTGCTCAGACTCTTTGCTTTCTCCTCTCTCTCTCTCTCTCTCTCTCTAGATTAGATTCTTTCCTGATCAGGTAATTTCTTTCTGTGTTCCGATTTTGGTTGATTCTGTTAATTGTTTTTTTTTTGTTCTAATTTTTATGTTTAGTTTTTTGGTGTTGTTTGTAATTGAATGTGATCCGATGATCGGAGTTTCTTCTCTGTAAAAGGAGCTTTAAGAAAATTTGTTTTCTGTTGTTTTTGTTAAATAGTTAAAATCTGTTGGTTTTTTAGATTGTTGTTTTTTTGGGAATTCTGATTTTAGGGTTTAGGAAACTGAGGAAGCTTGTTTGGATCTTTGATAGATTTTTCCTTTTAGTTTATCTTATTTCGTAGATGATTGCTTTCGTTTTGATTCACTGAGGCTTTGCTTTCAGGCAGTTAATACTTGGTGTTTAAGATCTATTTGGACTTGTGCCTTGTCTCTCCAGGGACATTAGTTGATTGTTCAGAATTTGATTGAGAAATCGCTACTCGATACCATAATTTGAGTTTTCTTTATCTGATAGTAAATTGAAACTCTTCCTTTCTTTGTATGATTTTGCCTTTTTTTTTCTTGCATTTTTCATCTTGAATGGACTGAGAAGAACATAACTCAAAATTTCATTTCTTTTTTGATTGCCTGCAGGTTGATCGCTAACTGACAGACTGTCAGATGTTGCCTTAACTGAGCACAGTTGTAAACCTGGTATTTTATTAATATTATCAAGGTGGGATTGAGAAGCCACTCAGATATATATTCGAGGAATTTATTTTGATTCATTTGTCTGGTAAGACATCGAGAGGGGGGGTATACAGTGGCAGAATCTGAAGGCATGCCTCTATCAGGAAACGAGGTGGTGTTTATTTTCTTTCTGAGTTACCAACTAAGATTAGAAAATATTCTAATTCTTTGCTTTCTGCAATCTGCATGTTAATTAATTAATCTTCTATTGGCAGACTGCCGGTAAATCCCTTGGTGGGCAGTCTAATCTTAATATTGCAGGTGTTCCTATGAAGAAAAGGAGGATCATCTGGCCTTCTTCACCTACCTCTGAAGAACAATCTTCACTACCTGTAGAAAATGATTCTTTAGAGAAAGAACACATTATCCCATCTCGGGATTCTGAACATGTAAATGCTAGTGTGTCTGCAAGTTCTTCTGTCGTATCTGATTCAAAAAAGAATTTTCCCCCTGAAGAAAATAAGCAACCTTCTGACAATAGTTTGTCAAAAAATAGTACTAACCTCTCAATAGATAGAATTGAAGAACCAAGCATCGCTCAGTCTGATTCTTTGGCTAAGCTTGATGATGATGATGAGAAGCTTATGGCAGCAGAAAAACCGGCTAACATCCTGGTAAATTGAGCCAAAACTTAGTTTAGCATAGCATACAGTGTATCTGTTAACATTTTGGTAAAATGAGCAACTAAGTTCAGAGGTTTTTTTTTTATTTTTTATTTTTTTAATGTTTTTTTTGGTGCCTGCTTTGACTCTCTGTTTTTTCTTAATTGTTTCCTGAAAATGTTTCATTTTCCTGTTTGTGTGTGTCAATTTCTTTGTTTTCTTTAATGTTCTTAAATTTATTTTTCCATTGTTAATGTAATTGTGGTTTGTGGGGTTTGAAAATCGAGTTCTTTCTGGTGAGGGCTTTTTGAAACTTATTTGGTGTTATGATATTTGCTACTTTAATAATCTTCTATTTGCAGACTAGTGTTAAACCCCTTGGTGGTGTTCCTATGAAGAAAAGGAGGTTCATTCTTCCTTCTTCAACTGCACCTGCGCCTGAAGTTCAATCTTTACCATCTCTGGAAAATGATTCTGTACAGAAAGAACATGGTAAGTTGTCCCAGGAGCCAGCTCTTATAAGTGCTGGTGATGCAAGAATTTCTTGCATACCTGATGAAAACAAGAATATTTTGCCTGAGGATAATAAGATGGTTCCTGAAAGCATTGTGCAGACCAATACTATAATCCACTCAAGGGTTAAAATTGAAGAGCTACCTAGAAGTCAATCAGAATCTTTGGCCAAGCTTGACAATGTTGAGAAGCTTGTGGCAGCAGAAAAATCTGCAAATACCGTTGTAAAATCTGCAGAAACTGAGTTGAATTTGGTACCAAATAAAGCCTCTCCGCTTCATGTTGAGAAAGACACATTTGAACAGAAAATAGCAGAAGAAAAGTGTAAAGGTAAATCTACAGTGTCTGGGAATCCTGAATTGGCATTAGGTTTAAAGGATCCTAATCTGCATGCTTTGGAGGATCAAAGTCATGATGGGAATAGTTGTAATCACGGCAATGTGAAAACTGTTTCGTTGAATTTGTTGAAGTTGTCTTTAAGCAATGCTGAAAGGACTACCCAGTATAAAATGGATGATGTGCAGTCAAAGACTGATAGTGCTGATATCTATGCTGACAGATCAAATTGGGATTTGAATACTACAATGGATACTTGGGAAGACTCTGTGAGTGATTTAGCTGTAGGTAAAGAAACAGCTAATGGGTCACACATGGTTGGTGTCACACATCATATAGAACCCAAGAAATTGACTGGGACGGTTGGTTCGGGTGTTGCTACTGAAAAGCAAATCGTTGAGAGTAAGTGCAGATCTAGTTTGTTTAAAATATCTTCACAATCTGGCCAACGAGATAATTCTGGGGATTCTCTTCATTTGCGCCTTAGTCAATCTTTTGCTTCTTTTAACAATCAGGAACCATCAATTACATCTGCTAACAAAGACTCCCAGACTGGTACTAACCTTAGCTTCCCTACAGGATTATTGTCAGAAGGCATCACAGTTAATTCTAGAACCATAAAATCTGAACCATTTGATGATAGCCTCAAACAGGATTACAGCAAAACTGAAGCCAGTCCGGCAGTACCATTAGATTTTAGAGCTTTGTCAGTGAAGAGTGAATTAGTTGAGAAGTTTGATCAAGAAGCCCACAAGGCCTTAAATTTTAGCACTGTGAAACCAGTTGATGCTAAATCTATAAAATCTGAACCATTTTGTGAGGGTGATTCAGAAACCCTCAAGACAACTGATGGGCCATCACATCAATCATGTGAAAGTGCTGGACAGCTTGCTCCAGAAATGGGTTGTCAGCCTGTGAGTCACGGCTGTGATGAAATTAATACTTCTGGTGCAATGTATGCTTCAGTTATTCAGAAGAAAGATGTAAATGACTTTGACAAGTGCAAATTCAAAGTCATGGATGAACTTCCCCCTGACTCACACCAGAATGGTGAGGGTACTATAAGTGATGAGGAGAAGGTTAATTTGTCAGGTGATATGCTAGAGGAAGACTCTTATGGAACTGATTATGAGTCTGATGGGAATTCTATGCCCATGGATATAGAAGAAGATGGTCGAGTACAGGATGACTACGAAGATGGTGAGGTCAGGGAACCACAACTGCATGGTGCAGTAGAGAGCCCTATATGTGATAAAAGAGAAGACATTAGTCATGGTGATTGTGACAGTAAAAAGTTGGATTGTGCAGAAATAAATCCAGATGTTCACCCTACTTCATCCTATGTTGAGGGAAATGAAACTAATACAGAAGAACCTGTTGAAATGAATAAGGATAATGTTGAAGAATGTATGGACACAATTCTTGATAGGAAACCCATTGATGATGCAGATAAAGATGCTTCTAGGGAAGGATCATCAGCAGTTGAAATCTCGGGTAGTGGAGCTGATAAAAGGAAGGTAGTCAAGACTGTTAATAGAAAGCCACTTGTCTTATCAGCAAATAAAGATGCCATGAAGGGTCTTGGAACTACACAATCACCGGATCAAGTAACTAGTGGAGGTCAAGGAACTTCACTGGCTGTTGCTCAAGGTTATGAGAACGTGAAGTCAAATGACTTGGGAAAAAATGATTCAGCATTACCCAAGGTAGAAGCATCTGTAAGTGCTGACAATACAACTAAGGATGCTAACAGTGGTGCAAATCAGAGAAGGATTATAAACCTGTCTATAGCTTCTTCTAACATGTCTTCTTCTTGTAAGACAAGATTTATATCAGGCAAGCCCTTGCCATTGCACCTTGGAAGAGAAAGATTGCCTGATGTACCCCTAGAGGGAGACAAACTACATCCTCGAGGGAGGTGATTATTTATTGTCATTCATTGTCATTCTTTTTTTACTATTTTGAAGGCTTATGTTAATGTTATCTGATTTTATTCATTTACAATTTGTTCAGGGATGAAACTTATGAGGGTTCACGCAAGTTCTCAAGGGAAAGGTATCAAGATCAGTCATCCAGAAACTCTAGATGGAATTATGTCCATGGTAGAGGGAGGCTTTCTAGTAGGATTGACACTATGTGCAGTGATAGGGATGCTGAACGCAATTGCATTCCCAGACATAAATATGCATCTGCTGTTGGTGGGTCGGATGCTGAATTCATGAATTATAATATTGGACCAGATGGTGCATTTGTTGGTTCTGTTCGGGGAGGTAGAAAGCTAGTGGAAGATGATACATCAATTTTTCGTCATCCATCCTCTAGGGGACGCTCTCCTGGAGGGAGAGATGGACCTGCCCCACGTGGATTTCACATGGTTCGAAGAGTTCCAAGAAGCATTGGTGAAGATAATTCTGAAGTTGTTGGACTAAGACATTCTGAGAAGATTATGAGGGGATTTCCTGATGATGGTGAAGAACATGCATATACACGTGGCCAACCTCCCTATGAGGGATTAGATGGTCCCTTCGTACAAGGGACTAGGAACTTTTCTTCTGTTCAGAGAAGGGGTCTTCCTCAAATGCATTCAAAATCTCCAATTAGATCCCGTTCTCCGGGTCCATGGTCTTCTAGGAGAAGATCTCCTGATGGGTTTGGTGGCCCCCAAGAATTGGCCCATCGAAGATCTCCAATTTACAGGATGGAGAGGATAAGATCACCTGACAACCCAGGTTTTCCTGGAGAGAGGGTGCCTAGAAGGCGTGGTTCCCCATCATACTTGACCCGACCTAGTGATTTGAGGGAAATGGATCCAGGTCGGGATCATGGTCATCCAAGATCTATCATCTCTAATAGGAGCCCAACTGGCCGAGTTTTTCTCAGGAACAGGAGATTTGGTGTTGCTGATCCTAGAGAAAGGGCAGAGAATGATGAGTTCTATGAGGGACCCATCCATCCTGGCCGTTTTCATGAGCTTGGTGGTGATGGAAATGGTGAAGAGAGAAGGTTTGGTGAGAGACGGGCACCTGTTCGTGCTTTTAGGCCACCTTTTAGTGGTCCTGATGGTGAAAATTTTCCTCTCAATACAGAGGATGGCCCTAGGTCCTTTAGGTTCTTTCTGGAAAATGATTCAGACTTCCATGAGAGAGCTAATCTGAGGGAGAGGGAATTTGACAGACGGATGAAGAACCGTCCAGGAAATGCACCTAGAAGACCAAGAAGTATTGAAGAACAAGAAGGGAATTACCGGCATGGTGGGCAGGTTTTGTATGATAATAGTTTTGATGATATGTCAAGAGTGAAGAGAAAAAGATTTTGACTAGATTAATTTAAATTTGCAATAAGCTAGATCCTGGACTACTAACTGAATTTGAGGAACCAGAAGGCAGAATTAATTCTGGTACTCACAGCTGGACAGTGAAATAGCAAGTTGCTGTTCTTTTTATAGTTCTCAGCCAATTTCTGAGTAAGATATGGATGCTAGCTTGATTTAAGATCAGTTACTTGCAACACTGGATGGTCGATCTGTCTTGTATATATGGATCTCGTAACTTTTCTACCAGTTCCTTTTTTGCTAATACTTGATGTTAGGAGCACTTCAACAAATGTTTCATTTGAGTAAGTTTTGTACTGACAATTATGGTGGCACTTCAAATATTTGAAGGGTCATTTTGGCAAACTAATTTTTTATATGTTCTCTGGAGGTCGTCAAGCTTCTCAAAGACTCTTTAGCTTTACATGCTTATAGTTGTGCCTATGGACCAGAGCAAGTATGCTGCTAGGAACTATTTGAACTTTGGACTAATTTTCAAGACATCAATGGGGCTTAATTAAATTCAGGGATTAGCTAATCTTTGCTTTCATTCGATTCTTCACAATCCTATTGTGTTGTTTGACTAACATGAATCCTTCAGCAAATTTCTGAAGTCAGCTGATACAGTTTCGGCAGTGGTGCTTAAGGGCCAAAAGCTTTATTAATTGCCATTCTTTTCCCCCCTGTAATATGTATCATATGATACAAGAAATTTGCAGGTCCATTACCGCATATTAGCAGTAGAGCATTTGTGACTGTTAGGTTCTGTTGACAGCTGGTTGGCTGGGATGATTCAAGTGCAGGACTATTAGATAGCTCCATGTTATATCTTTCATTGAAGGGCCTAATTATGGTTTTAACAGTTTGGATGCTGGCAATTTAGCTTGGTAAAAGGTCTTAAGCTCTTTTTCGAGGAGACGATGGGAATACATATATGTATTTGGAGTTGTGTTTTTTTAGCTGTGATATTGTCATTCTTAAATAGATTGAACATGCCACTGGCTTTGTTGGTGATTTCATCTCAGGGGGACTGTTTCTGCAAATTCTGGATGTGGAACACATTTGCAAGATGATGAGCTTTGTCTTGGCATCTTATGCGGATTCCTAAAAGATTTGTTTTCTTATAGGCCTTAGTCTTTTGATGGGAAACAGGTATTGAAATTATTGGCCTCTCTTGGTGCTTGTACTTTTGATTATCTGCTGTAGCTCTACCTTGTTTGCCTTATATTTCCATCAATGGAAAAGAAAAGGTTGATTTTTTAGGCATATCTGAAACACATGGATTTTGATCAACTACAATTAGACATTGATTAGATACTGTTGCTTGTGGATCAGCAACACTTTGAATCGCCCCCCGTTGTCTTCGTTTCCTATTTATCATAGAGTCATCATCATACTGCTCTCTTTTCTTTCTGTAGCTTGGTACTTCCTGTGTAAATTTTACAGATAGTCAATATAGTAGAAAGTACAATAGACGAGTTGATATGCATAATATCCTGTGGACTCCGTCACATGGTTTTCTACAGTTTGAGATTTATATTATCCAGGAGTATCTTGGCTTTGGAATCTTCCCGGTGTATATTTCACTCATTTTGGTTTGAAATGTCAGTAGCTACGAGGCAATTTATGGTATTCCATGTGGAGTGGAAGCACAACTATTCAAATATGTTTTTTAGACTTGTGGAATCCATGCCCACTGAAAGGAAATGTTTCGAAGTATGGCATTGTAAATGGATTAGGAAATGGGGGGAACGTTTTGTGGGATGTCCTTCTCCAAGCTATCGGTGGGATAAATGATGTTTTTTTAACTAGCAAAGCTTCTTGGTGATTTCTGGCTTTTGGTAAATATTGAACCCTTATACGGACCATTGCATACATGCATATTGTAGTTGTTGCAGATAGTGACTTGTCGTGGACTGAAGTCAGGTCTAACCTGGTGTCCTGCTGTTTTTGTTGCCATTGTCAAAGACCAATAGTTTTCTTGGATGATCTAAACACAACCTTAGTCTGAGAGCCAAAGATGAGCTATTTGTAGGTCACCTGGTCAAACGATGGGTTTGTCAACTTAAAAAGTTGAACCATATCTTCTGAGTGTGCTGCATCCGAAATAAGAATATATTTTCATGCTTTGAGGAATTGATTGGATAGTGAATTTGTTGTTAAATTCACTTCTTGGACTTTCCCTCTGGTGGACTTAGGTCTTCAAATGCAGGGATTATGGGAATATGACAAGGCATCAATTTAGACTTATCCACTTGCTTGCGGTCTCTTTCCAATCTGGAAAAACTTGGCAGGTTGTGCGAGTGGTAGGAATAACAATGATCTGAGAAGATAAGGTTTCTGAATGCAATTGCCTCAAGTAAAAAAAAAGGTGGAAATAATTAATTTAATATAAAATATATGTTTTTCTAATAATATTTATAACTTCAATATAATGTTCAATTAAAAATTAAATATTTTATAGAAAAATTGGATTTTTAAAACTGAAAATTACTGTAAAAATTATATTTTTATATAATATAATGTAATATTAATTGAAATATATAAAATAAATTACCCAAAGTCCTGCGGTCACCTGTGATCCTTCTTGAACTCTTTCTTACCTCTCCTTATAGCTGTTTGTACTTTTTTTTTTATGGATCATTCTGTCATGTATTTATTCTGAAAAATCCAACAAATGCAGTGCGAAGACGCAACAATCTTAACCCATCTCCTCAAATAGTAAGCCTCTACAAATGCAGTAGCTTTTCAAACAAAACAGTGTTAAAAGCAGAGCCTTAACCAAATCTTGGTCCATCCGTTTCAACTTCACTGTCACCACCAAGAAACCAAACCTCTTCATTTACATCTCAACAACAGTCCACCATTTTGAGGAAATTCATGGCAACACTTAAACCTTCACTACAGGAGCATAATGATCCTCTGGTTGCAGAGAAAGCAACCATATTAGCCAACGAAAGAGCCTTGAATGAAGTTATTTTTGAGGGAGATTCCTTGGCTCATGTGTTAGCCTATCTCATGTGGCATTTCATCTTGGTTGCCCTTTTCCTACTCTTGAATTTTCTCTTTCAGAAAATGGTATAGTATATGAATATTCAGTCACGATTAATGTTTCCCAGTTGAATAGTACTATGCAATATATGATTTAACCTGAAAGCTGATTTCAACCATTCAATTTAGTTTTTCTATCATTTAGATTTTTATTTAATTGATTCAGTTTGGTTTTTAATTTTATTGAATTTTGATTTAAAAAAAACAAAATGATTTAATTAACTAATTTATTGAATAAATTTTTATTTAATATAAATTAGAAAGGTGAAATTCATTAATTTTTAAATAATTTTGTAAATATTAATGATTTAATTTTTAATAAAGCAAGTGGAGAGAATATTAAAAAAAAAACAAAATTTATTTCTTTTTAGCTATATTTTTTCACATATTAAAAATAAAGATAAATTTATTTTATGAGGAGGAGAGTAATATTTTAATTTACTTCATTTAATTAAAACGTTATGAATATATATATATATATATATAAAGATAAAATAAAAAAATATATTTAACAGAAATTTAAACCTGAAGCTAAAAAAAAGGTTGATAAATACAAAAAAGATCTTTATGAACTTTTGCTTATAAAATATTATAATAAAAAAATAACATTTTTGTAAAAGGATGAGAAAACATAGTAAAGAAAAAAAAAATCATAAGTATTTTTATATATATTTAAAGAATAAAATTTATTCTTAAATATTTAAATAATTTGTGCTTTGTATATATGCAATTAAATAAAATATTAAATAATTGATTTTAATCTTATTATTATATAATTATTAAAAAATAAATAATTTTAAAATAAATATTAATTAATTACTTTTAATATTTGGTGTTTCACAGAAACAACAACATAGTTTTTTCTTATTTTTATGAATAAAGTAAATTTTCGTTTAAAATTATTTTATTTATTTTTTAATAAATTAACTCGATATTAATTTATTATTAATATTAAAAAAAATTTAATTAATTTTTTAATTTAAAAAGTAAAATGAAAATTTATATAATTTTAAAATTTTAATAAATTAATCTCTTTATTAATAATATAATTTTTTAAAATAAATAATAATTAAAATATTTTTATATAATTTTTACGACTATATATTTTGTTATTTTGATAAAAAGATATGAGCATAGAGATATTAATATCTCTTTTGAGATTAAATTTTAGATTGAGATAATAATTTTAAAATAAAAATATTTATTTATTTTTAATGTTATGGTGGGAGGAATTTTATTGGAAATTTAAAATTATAGAGTTTTTTTTTTGTTTTTCGGAAAATTGATGGCAAATTATTTAGTTTAATCAAATATAAGGACTAAATTGTAATTTACTTAAAATTAAAATTAAAATTAAAAATATCAATTATTTGAGACAAGGCAGAGCCCAGAGAGATGATGCCTTTGCCAACCCTAACCCCATCAATCATCTCTCCCTCCCTCCTTTTCTTTGCATTTTTCTTCAAGTTTCAGTCTCTCTCTTCTCTCTCTAAAATAGATTCTTCACTGATCAGGTAATTCTCTTCTGTGTTCTGATTTCGGCTGATTTGTGTTCCGATTCTGATTGCACACTTGGGTCAACTTGTCCTTGTTCCTTCTGTATTTGTTTTTGTTTTTCTTTTCCCTTATTTTTTTATTCTTTAATTAGTTTTTGTGGTTGTTTGTGATAGAATATTATCAGATGATCGGAGTTTCTTCTCTGAAAAAGGAGCCTTAGAAAATTTATTTTCTGCTATTTTAGTTAAATACTTAAACATCTATTTTTTTTTTTTATTTTTTGTTTTTTGTTCTGGTTTTAAATTCTG
This sequence comes from Cnidoscolus chayamansa, assembly GCA_948266635.1. Classification (NCBI taxonomy): domain Eukaryota; kingdom Viridiplantae; phylum Streptophyta; class Magnoliopsida; order Malpighiales; family Euphorbiaceae; genus Cnidoscolus; species Cnidoscolus chayamansa. Next base: position 9,138 of record CAOGCB010559255.1, on the reverse strand, counting down.
AATTTTAGGTTTTTGGATCTTGGATAGATTTTCTTTTTTAGATGTATTACGTCGTAGATGATTGGTTTTGTTTGAATTCACTGTCAGCTTTGTTTTTTCGCAGTTATTTATGGTGTTTTAGAAATTGAAACTCTCCCCTTGTTTGTATGCCTTTGTTTTGCCTGTTTGATTTGCATTTTTCATCTTGAATGGACTGAGAAGAGCGTAGATCCCATTTCCCCCTTTTTTGGTTGCCTGCAGGTCGATCCGTTACTGAAAGGCTTTCAGAATTGAGCAACTGACCGCAGTTGTAAACTCTTTTCAATTAGTATTATTAAGGTGGGATTGAGCACTTCAGATATATTTTGGAGGAATTTATTTTGATTCATTTGTCTGGTAAGACATCAAGAAGAGGTGTATATATTGCCAGAATCTGAAGGAATGCCTGTATCAGGGAACGAGGTGTTCATTTTATTTCCGAGTTACTGAAAAAGATTAGAAAATATTCTAGTTGTTTGCTTTCTGCAATATGCATATTTACTAATTGATCTTTTATTGGCAGACTGCTGTCAAATCTCTTGGTGGGCAGTCTAGTCTTAATATTGCAGGTGTTCCTATGAAGAAAAGGAGGTTCATTTGGCCCCTTTCGCCTACCGATGAAGGACAATCTGCACTACCTGTAGAAAATGATTCTTTAGAGAAAGAACACACCAGCCCAGCCCGGGGTTCTGAACTTGAAAATGCTGGAGTCTCAGAAAGTTCTTCTGGCTTATCTGATTCAAACAAGAATTTTGTCCCTCAGGAAAAAGAGAAACTTTCCAACAATAATTTGTCAAAAAATAGTATTAACCACTCAAGATATGGAATTGAAGAACCAAGCATGGCTCAGTCTGATTCATTGGCTAAGGTTGATAATGATGATGAGAAGCTTGTGGCAGCAGAAAAGTCAGCTAACATCATGGTAAAATTAGCAAAAACTGAGTTGATTTGACATGCAGTAAATTTTCTAACATTTTGGTAAATAACAAACTCAGCAGGACTTTGATTTTTTTTGTGGGTTAGTTTCTTTAAATGTTCCATTTTCCTGTGGGTATGTGACAATTCTTAATGTTTTTACTGAGAATTTTTCAGCTGTTGATGTAATTGTGGATTTTGGGTTTGAAAATTGAGTTCTTTCTGTTGATATAATTGTGCTTTGTGGGTGTATTCATCATGATTGCTTCCTTGAACGTCAATTTATAGATCTTCTATTGGCAGACTAGAGTTAAACCCCTTGGTGGTGTTCCTATGAAGAAAAGGAGGTTCATTTGCTCTCCTTCTCCTGCTCTTGAAGTTCAATCTTTACCAGCTTTGGAAAATGATTCTCTGCAAAAAGAACATGGTAGATTGTCTCAGGAGCCAGCACTTTCAAGTGCTATTGTTTTGGGAAGTTCTTGCTTATCTGATAAAAACAAGAATTTGTTGCCCGAGGATGATAAGATGGCTCCTGAAAGCATTGTGCAGAACAATACTATAAATCACCCCAGAGTTAAAATTGAACCACACCATACAACTGAGTCAGAACATTCAGTCAAACTTGACAATGTGGAGAAGCTTGCAGCATCAGGAAAATCCACAAATATGCTGGTAAAATCTGCTGAAACTGAGTTGAATTTAGCACCAAATAAAGGCCCTGCACCTTTTCTTGATAAAGACATATTTGACCAGCAAATAACAGAAGGAAAGTGCAAAGATAAATCTAGAGTTTCTGAGAATCTTCAATTGGCCATAGGTTTGAAGGATAGTCATCTGTGTGCCTTGGAGGATCAAAGTGATGATGGGAATAGTCGTAATCATGGCAATATAGAACCTGTTTCATTGAATTTGTCTTTAAGCAACAGTGAAAGTTGTACCAATTACAAAATTGGTGATGCGCAATCAAATACTGACGGTGCTAATATCTGTGCTGACAGATCAAATTGGGATCTGAATACTACAATGGATACTTGGGAAGATTCTTTGACTGGCATAACTAGAGGTCAAGTAACAGCTGATGGATCAAATATGGTTAGTGTCAAACATGATATAGAGCCCTTGAATTTAACAGGTACAGTGGAAACAGGTGTTGCTACTGAAAAGCAAATCGTCGAGAGTGAGTGCAGATCTAGTTCTTCTAAGATATCTTCACAATCTGGCCAACAGTATGATTCTGAGGATTCTCTTCATTTGCGCCTTAGTCCGTCTTTTCTTTCTTTTAACAATCAGGAACCTTCTATTTCACCCACTAACAAAGACTCCCAGATTAATAGTAATATTAGCTTCCCTAAAGGATTGTCATCAGCAGGCAACACAGTTAACTCTAGAACCATAAAAACTGAACCATTCGATGATAGCCTCAAACATGATTCTAGCAGAAGTAAAGCCAATCTGACTGTACCATTAGATTTTACAGCAGTGTCAGTGAAGAGTGAATTAGCTGAGAAGTTTGCTTCAGAAGCTCACAAGGCATTAAATTTTAGCACTGTGCAACAAGTTGGTCCTGAATCTATGAAATCTGAACAATTTGATGAGGGTAATTCAGAAAAATCAAAGACAACAGTGATGCCGCACCAATCATGTGAAAGTGCTGAACACCATGCTCCAGAAATGGATTCTCTGCCTGTGAGCCATAATGATGATGAAATTAATGGCTCTGGTGCAGTGGATGTTGTAGTTTCTGAGAAGGGCAATATAAATTCTGACCAGTGTCAAATGAAAGTCATAGATGAACTTCCCTCTGATCCACACCAAAATGGTGAGGGTAATGTAAGTGATGAGGAAAAGATTAACTTGTCTGGTGATATGCTAGAAGAAGACTCTTATGGCACTGAATATGAGTCTGATGGCAATTCTGTGTCAATGGATATAGAAGAAGATGGTCGAGGACGGGATGACTATGAAGATGGTGAGGTCAGGGAACCACAATTGAATGGTGTAGTAGAGAGTCCTATTTGTGAGAAAAGAGAAGGCGTTAGTCCTGCTGATTCTGACAGTAAAAGGGTGGATACTGCAGAGCTATGTCCAGATGTTCATCCTGCTTCATTCTGTGTTGAGGGAAAGGAAACTAATGCAAAAGAACCTGTTGAAGTCAATAATGATAGTGTTGAAGAAGGCATTGACACAATTCTTGACACCAAACGCATTGATGATGCGCATAAAAATGGATCTAGGGTAGAATCATCAGCATGCAAAATCTTGGCTGATGGAGCTGATAAAAGGAAGGCAGTCAAGACTGTTAGAAGAAAACCACCTGATATGTCAGCAAATGTAGATGTCATGAAGAATCTTGGAACTGAACAATCACCAGATGAAGCTACTGATGTAGGCCGAGGAACTTTGGTGGCTCTTGCTCAAGGATCAGGTGAGAATGTGAAGACAAATGTTGTGGAGAAAAATGATTCAGTGTTATCCAAGGTGGAAACATCTATAAGTGCTCATGATGCAACAAAAGATGCCAACAGTGGAGTTAATCAGAGTAGGATTATAAATCTGTCTATGGCTTCTAACATGTCTTCTGGTAAGACTAGATATATATCTGGCAAGCCATTGTCATTGCATCCTGGAAGAGAAAGATTGCCTGATGTACCTCTAGAGGGAGACAAACTACATCCTCGAGGGAGGTGATTATTTGTTATCATTAATCACCATTCTTTTTTTTTTAAGGCTTATGCATAGTTTTATCTGATTTTATTCATTGACAATTTATTCAGGGACGAAACTTATGAGGGTTCATGCAAGTTCTCAAGAGAAAGATATCAGGATCAGTCATCCAGAAACTCTAGATGGAATTATGTCCATGGTAGAGGAAGGCTTGCTAGCAAGATCGACACTATGTGCAGTGATAGAGATTCTGAACGTGATTGCATTCCCAGACATAAATATACATCTTCTGTTGCTGGGTCAGATTCTGAATTCATGAATTACAATATTGGAGCAGATGATGCATTTGTTGGTTCTGTTCGGGGAGGGAGAAAACTATTAGAAGATGAAACATCAATTTTCCATCATCTATCCTCAAGGAGGCGCTCTCCTGGAGGGAGAGATGGACCTGACTCTCGTGGATTTCAGATGGTTCGAAGAGCTCCAAGAAGCATTGGTGAAGACAATTCTGAGGTTACTGGGCTAAGGCATGCTGAGAAGATTATGAGGGGATATCCTGATGATGGTGAAGAACATGCATATACACGTTCTCAACCTCCCTATGAGGGATTAGATGGTCGCTTTGTAAGAGGGACTAGGAATTTTTCTTCTGTTCAGAGAAGGGGTCTGCCTCAAATGCATTCAAAATCTCCAGTTAGATCTCGTTCTCCTGGTCCATGGTCATCTTGTAGGAGAAGATCTCCAGATGGGTTTGGTGGCCCCCAAGAATTGCCCCACCGAAGATCACCAATTTACAGGATGGAGAGGATAAGATCACCTGAAAATCAAGGTTTCCCAGCAGAAAGAGCGCCTAGAAGGCGTGGTTCCCCATTATATTTGTCCCGACCCAATGATTTGAGGGATATGGATCCTGGTCGGGCTCATAGTCATCCAAGATCTATCATCTCTAATAGGAGTCCAACTGGCCGGGTTTTTCTGAGAAACAGTAGGAGATTTGGTGTTGCTAATCCTAGAGAAAGGGCAGACAATGATGAGTTTTATGAGGGACCCATGCATCCTGGCCGGTTTCATGAGCTTGGTGGTGATGGAAATGGTGAAGAGAGAAGGTTTGGTGAGAGACGGGCACCTGTTCGTTCATTTAGGCCTCCTTTTAGTGGTGCTGATGGTGAAAATTTTCCTCTCAATCCAGATGATGACCCTAGATCCTTTAGGTTCTTCCCCAATAATGAACCAGACTTCCATGAGCGAGCTAATTTGAGGGAGAGGGAATTTGATAGGCGGATCAAGAACCGTCCAGGAAATGCACCTAGAAGACCAAGAAGCATTGAAGAACAAGAAGGAAATTACCGGCATGGAGGGCAGGTTATGTATGACGATAGTTTTGATGACATGTCACGGGTTAGGAGAAAAAGATTTTGACTAGATTAATTTACATCTGCAATAAGCTAGATCCTGGACTACCTAGTGGACAAGGAACCAGAATGCAGAATTATATCTGGTAATTACAGCTGGATATGGAAATAGCAAGTTGTCATCTCTTTGTAGTTCTCAGCGAATTTCTGACTTGAGTTTGATATGGATGCTAGCTTGATTTAAGGCCAGTTGCAACACTGGGTGATTGATCTTTCTTGTACATACCATGGATCTTTTCATAACTTTCTACCAGTTCCTTATTTGCTAATTCTGGATTTAGCAGCACTTCATCAATGGTTCCATTTGAGCAAGTTTTGTAGTGTCATAATTATGGTGACACATATTTAAAGGTTCATTTTGGTGAAATAATGTTTTATATGTTCCTTTGGAGTTCCTTGACTTCTCAAAGCATCTTTAGCTTTACCTGCTGATTATTGTGTGTAGTGGGCCAGAGCAGGTATGCTGCTAGGAACTATTTGAACTTAGAACTAATTTCCAGCCATCAATGGGGCTTTAGTAAACTAAGGAATTAGCTAATTATTTGCTTTGATTCGATTATTTTCATTCCTCTTGTGATGTTGCACAAGTATGAATCATTAAATCACCAAATTTGTGAAGTCGGTTGATACAGTTTCTGCAGTGGTGCTGAAGGCCAGAAGATTTATTGAGTGCTATTCTTTTTTTTCCCCTCCCAAGTAATGTGTTTTTGTTGACACAATTTGCAGGCCCTTTACTGTTGTTAGTACTAGAGCATTTATAGCTGTTAGGTTCTGATTATAACTGGTGGACTGAGATAATTCAAGTGCGGGACTATTAGATAGTTACATGTGAAAGGTTTATGCTCTTTTTGAAGAACCAATTGTGATACATGTCTTCGAGTAGGCTTGATAGCAGTGGTATTTACCATTCATTAATAGATTCAACATTTCACCGGCAATGTTGGCGATTTCATCTCTTGTTGATGGTTTCTGCAATTTCTGGATCTGGGGAACATTTGCCGCATGCTGAGCTTTGCCTTGATGCAGATTTCTAAAAGGTTTCCTGTCTTTCTTCATGGTCTTACCCTTGAGGGGAGAAGATATTGAAAATATCAGCCTCTTTCTTTGTATTGGTGCTATCGATTCTCCACAGTATCTGTTCCTTGTTTGCCTTCTACTTCATGAATGGAATAAAGAAAAGGGTGATTTTTTGAGGCATATCTCAAGCATAGGGATTTTGATCAACTACAACGGATCAAATGGTAAATTTCGATCGGTTATGGATCAGCAAAGGTTTGAATCAAGTACCTATTGCCTTTGTGATCCCATTTATTTTACAATCATCATCATAGTTCTCCCTGTTCTTCCTATAGCTTGTTACTTTCAGCAACTTTTACAGATTGAGTGGTAGTAGTAGTGAATAGAATGGAAGGGTTGATATGCATATAGCCAATGGATGTTGACGCATGTTTTCCTGCAGTTTTGAGATCTATAATATATGGGAGTATCTTGGATTTGACATCTGCAAGTGTGTTTCACCGTCTCATTTTGGGTTTAATATGTTGGTATCTATGAGGCAATTAATGGAATTCCATGTGGACTGGGAGCAGGACTTTGAACTAGCAATCTATCTTGATGGTGATTTTTCTGGTGTTTGGTAATATAAACTCTCTGACTGTTGCATATATGCATTGAAGTTGTTGCGGATAGTGGCTTGTTGGGGTACTGAACTGCGTATCCAAAAGTGTGTCCTGCTGTTTCTGTAGTCACTGTCAAAAAAAGATCAATAGTTTCTTGGAAAGTCTGAACATGTGAAACCTTATTCTGGGAACTAAGGATGGGGTGTTCATATGGGACCTAGTCAAAGGATGGATCACGGTAAGGAACGAAATTATATATTTGACAAAACCATCTCTTCTGAGTGTTGAATATGAACAAGACTGCGTTGATGAATTTTTGTTAAATTCACATATGATTGGACTCTTCCCAATTATAATGGACTCAAGTGTTGGTTAACAGGTGACGTCAAGCATTAGAGTCGTCACCCAACCTGGAAAATTTGGCAGGTTATGCAAAGTGCTAGGAAATAACAGGGAAATGGTCATAATCTCCAGCTGTGTGCATTTGTCTTTGTTATACCCAACCTCCAATCATTTGATTTTTACAGTAGGTTTCCCCCTTATAAAATGAAGGCAAAATGGGTTTTTTACAGTAAAAAAATTAAAAAGACCTAAGCAAAATCTAAAAAAAATTAAATAATGTAATATGAAAATACGAAAACTCTTAAGAATAATTTATAAAGTTACAATTTTTTTAATGAATAATACACTTATTTTGCGAGTTGAGAAAAATAAAAAGGATAAAATGGGTCGATTATTATTTTGTTTTATTAGTTATTAAAATATAATGACTATTTTACTATATTTAAATATATAGATAATACCCTTAAATATTTAAGATTAATTTATCAAATAATTAATTTAAACTAATAAAATTATAATAATCAAATATAAATTAGTGATATAATTTATTATAATTTAAATTATATTAATTTTGCTTTTTTTAAAAAAAAAAAAAAAAGGAAGTTGAATACAATGGGCCATCTGCATTAATTTGTCGGCCAATATGTATTTCTACGGTAAACGTCTTTCTTGCACATCATTAATTCTAATTTTTATATAATAAAAAATCACAGATTAATTTTTATATGGTATACTTTATTTTAAAAAAAAAAAGAAAGAAATATTTATGGTAATTATTTCCTCCAATGAGTTTAGTTACGGTATTTTATATTATATGGAATACTTTTTTTAATGCAGAAAGACATCGGAATCTTCAATAAATTGGATTATAAATAGTGAGTATAAGATTTATATAAAAATTATAAAATTTTATTAAAATCATCATAATTTTATTTTGTGAATCTCTCCAGCAAAAAAGTAATTATAATAATAATATATCGTTTCGTCTTCATGACCCAAACACGACCCGACATCGACACCCGCACCCTTCTCTTCCTTCGCTCGCTGCTTCTCTCTGCAATTTTTCTGTTCCTTTCGACTCTCTTTTAGTTACCTTTACTTCTTCTTTGTATTGCTTAATTCATTCACATCCCATTCTCTTTTTATTTTTTGTTTTTTTTTTATTTTTTGTTGTTTTGGTGCTTGATCTCAATTTTTTTTTTCTCTTCTCTGCTAATTTCCTCTCTTCGTTTCCCGATCTCTCCAATCTTTCTCTGAATTACAGTTTTTGAATTTGTGTTATTTCGTTGAAGGTTGGAATTGGTTCTTTTTGTTTTTTTGTTTGATTGGGGTTTTGTGGTTAGTAATTGAAAGAAAAATTGATATTTAAACTAATTGTGAACATGTTTTTTGGTGAATTTAGGATGTTAATGTAATCATGAATCACGGAGCTAATACGCAGACTATATCTCCCGTGGACCTGAATTCGCTTGAGGTAAAGTTTCTTAAGCTCTCTCTTTATCAGCTTAAGTTATAGCTTTTCTGTCTGGTTTTCGTTTAGTTGGGTATCTAATTATCGTTAATCATTTTATTAGAAACTGTTATTGTAAATTTGTGGTGGTTTTCAGCTTTTTTTCTTTTTAAAGTAGACAATATTGGTTTTCATGAATTGGGCGTTATGTTCTCAGTCTGTAATGAATTTTTTGATTTCTTCAGAACTGATTCTGATGGCTTTATTTGATTTTTGCCTTTCATTATTGACATTGTCGGTGCTTGTACTGCATTTGTAATGAAAATTTCTGCCTTCAAACATTCTTCTCAGATTTTCCAGGATGTTGGATGTTTTCACCAATTTTATCTGATTTTTATTGTAAAAGTAGCATCATGTAGCTTTGATAATTAGTTAAGGAGATCAAATTCAGGAATTGTGACTAACAATGGGAGCATGATGGAGCTCAAGGATTAAAAATTTTATTATTGCTGCTACAAGAAACAAACTGTTTCGTCATGGAGTGTAAACTGGTTTATTTCCAACTGCCCCTGGGCAGCTCATTAGTAAGCTTAAAGAGTCCTAGCTTCTTGTTCTTGAAACAGGGACTGCTATTTCTCTGTCACCACTTCAGGTTTCGTTCCAATAAAAATTAACAATCTATTATCTCTTTGGAAAAGTGGAAAGGTTTAAATGGGAG
>CAOGCB010559140.1:0-16146 GCA_948266635.1 Cnidoscolus chayamansa | reverse complement strand
AGAGAGAGAGGTGTAATTTGTGATTATAAATGGGAAGGAAAACACAAATTATATGCAGTAGTGGACAAACACACACGGGCCACGGCCTTGTGATGTTGGGGTGTGTGAGTGATCTCCTGCATACGGTTTTGCAGTAATGCTCTGCACTACCCGTTGAAATTCACTACGTGATCGGATCGACCAATAAAATTTTGCACGTGGCTGAAAATAATACATTCGTGATAAAGTAAATATATTTTTCTTTTTCACAATAAATTGGTTAATTTTTTTTTTTTAAAAACTTCAATGGGGATTCTTTCAGAAAAAAAAAAATCATTGAGGAATTCATCCACTTTTAGTTAATGTAGTTAACATTGTATAGTAAACCAATTAAAATTAACTTTTATTTTACGGCGAATGAATTCATATAGATTTTATTTAAATATTTGTCAAATTAATATATTTCAGCTAATTATCTGAAACTCAGATAAAATATGAATGGGTCACATATTGATATTTCAGCTAATTATTTTTTCGAAATGCATATTATATTATTTTTATACTAATAAATGGGAGCATCAAAACCAGATAAATTGCGGTGGGGGATCAAATCTTCTCTCCTATCTTCATTTCATTTCATTTCACCAATGGCTTTAGCTCCGTACTCCTTCAAATTTCCAGACATAATATGCTCCTTCAAACCCAAGAAACCCCCCCGTTTCTCCGCCACCAACTCACATATAATCCCCGCAAGAGACAAAGTAATAGACTTTGGCAAGTACAAGGGCAAGATGCTTGGCTCCCTCCCCTCAACCTATCTCAAATGGGTTTCCAACAACCTTCGTGCGGGCGACTTCGAGCACTGGGCAAAGTTAGCAGACCAAGTTCTTGAAGACCCAGTTTATCAGGACAGATTAGAGTGGGAATTTGCAGATAGCATCTTGAATGGAAACAAAGATGCCTCTTTGTCTAAAAAGGACGGTGCAGTTTCTATGTTGTTGGAGATAAGTGACGGGTTTGGTTGGGACAATGATGATAAGGTTGGGTGGAGTAAATTGAATTTTGAGCTGTTGGGCACTAGTAAAGGCGGAAGAATCCCAAGAATGGTGTCATCTTCTCGTAGCAATGTTAAAGAAATGAAAGATCTGGGGACGGAGAAAGAAGGGGAGAGAGAGAGGATTTTATCAGAGTCTGAATTCAGAAGGAAGGAGAGAAGAGAGAGAAGCAGGCTCAGGTCCGCGAACGAGAATAAGAAGGATAAGCTTGGAATTATAAGGAGGTGCGAGGATAGTTTGGTAAATAGGGTAGATGGAGGGGTGAGGAAAGAAACAGAAGAACGGAGTGATCAAGAAGAATGGAGGGTAGAGATTAAGAATCCATTTCCGGGACGTGAAGCACTGTTGAAGAAGGTGCTCCACAATAAACAATTCTAGTCATTTTTTTATATATATTTTTATATTTTTTTCACTTTTTAGTGGAGAGTATGGTCATTATGGTGATATCTTTAATAGATCTCATATTTCGTCCTCTCAATTTTTCTTATAAAAATTTTAGAATGTTTAATTATTTAAATAGAACTATTTCGTGGATAGCTAAAGATGGTAATAGATGCAGTTGTATCCATGTATGTCAATACCAATTTTCTTGAAAAACTAACACATCGAGCAGCGCAACATATCTACTGGTGAAATCCTATATTGATAGTTAGTAACTATAAAGAAGCTGAACTTATTGCTGTTGAGTAATGGGCCTGAACCAAATCATTTAATCCATGTCATTGTATAAATATTACAGCAATAGTAAGTTTTCTTTTTCTTTTTTTTTTTTGGTGATAACAGCAATAGCAAGTTTGTCTGAAATTTCAGCAGATCATTTTATTACTTGTGGGAAATCACCAATGAGCACACGTTTCTCTTGTTTAAATGCCTTGCGCAAGAGAGTATATATAAATGTATACCTTACAATCAATGTAGACTATTACGATGGAGTGGCTTGCGCAAAGAGCTAGTTCAAGCTAATACGTTGAGCTTGGTCAGGTTACTAGATCATAAAAAAGGAAAATATATTTTTGGTATCCTCTTTTATTCTTGATTCCTCTTCTCTAAATGAAATAATAAAAAAAAAAGCAACATATATGATTTGAACCCACGTCGGTGCGATTATTTACTGCAATGAGATTCAGAATATAATATTAAATGTGTTATTTTGGAAATAATATTCAAAGTAAATTATTTAATGAGGCAGATGGTAAAAACAGAAAAGATTATATAGAAATGGAAGTGTATTTGGTGTCGAAGACAGAAGTGAAGAGCATGACAAGTTTAATTAACGAAATGGAAAAGAAAACTTTGGGAAGAAAGAAGAAAGGAACATGCATGCGAAAAGTTGAAGCTACGTGCTTGGTTTGTTTGGGGACTGGGAAACCATGCAAAAGAAAAGAAAAGCTAATAGCTTTTTATATATATAATATACTGTTTTTTTTTTATTAAAAAATGATCCATTGTTTTAATTGAATTTATGCTTGGATTACAATAAAAACAAGTTAAGAGAGAGAGAGAGAGAGCGAGAGAGGAGGTCAACGGTCAAAAGGCAAGAGTGGGACGTGACGGTGAATTGAAAATGGAGAAGGCAGAGAAATCAAAAGACATGTTATTGCGCGGCTTTTGTGTGATGTGCAGCAAAAGCCGTTGGGTGCTTTCCTCTGACAATATTCTCTCTTCTGTGTCTTCCTCACTGTTCCCTCCACCCCATGAATATCACATCTCTTTATCTTTCTTTCTTTCTTTCTTTCTTTCTTTTTTTTTTTTATTTATTTATTTTGGAAATGCTAATCTACCGTTTATTGCCTCCCTCTCTCTCTCTCTCTCTCTCTCTCTCTCTCTCTCTCTCTCTCTCTCCCTTTTTCTCTTTGGGCATTGAGCTCTTCTCTTGCCCTTGTGATCTCTGTCCTTTACGCTTTTTCTTTTTCCATCTCAAAAAAACATGAGAGGGTTTTTTCCAAAATCAATCTATTAATAATTGCCACTTCTAAAATGAAATTGTTATTATTTTTTGATTGGAAGTGGAAATGGATCAATTTATTGCTCACATTTATAGCTTTTTCTTATTCCCAACGTATCACTGCTCTTCCTCGGTAATCCTTTGGAGTTTGAGTCACTGCTTTCTCTTCCCTGTTCCTATCCATTTCTCCATTTCTATTGATTTCATTGAGCAAATCTGTATCCCTGTTTCCCCCAACACATCCTCAAGTTTCCTACTTTCTTCTTTTTCACATTGGTCGCAGATGGTTTGATTATCTAAGATTTGCTTGCCTTCAATGTGTGTTTTTTGAAATACATTTCCATATTCGTCCGTTTATATAAGGTAAAGAGGGGCATTGAGCGTTTATCCGAAGGTTTTGCGTCATTTTATTGCTCAAAGATGCCATTTTAGCACTGTAATGGTAAATCTTAAGTAGTTTTGGAGCTAATAATACGCTTCCTTGGGTTTTAGACGATTGATTTTATGGTTTAGGGCATTTACATTTGGAGTCATTTTCTGTTGAGATCTTGGCAGATTTTTGAATATCTGATTCTGCTTTGACCATTTTGACCTAAGGACTGAGATTGCTTCAATTTTAAGATTGGGGGAAAGGGGTAGATTGTTCTATATCGACAAAGCCGTGGGTTTTAGATGGATTTCTTCAAAGTTAAGAAGTTTAGAAAAGCCCACAAGCCAGACCCAGAGAAGGATTTAGAGGATAAGCCTGTGACCAAGCCAGACGAACCAAAGAATGAGAATGCCGGCAGTGGTGGTGATATTGCCAGTAACAAGTCTGCTAATGCTGATGCTTTAACTGAATCCGAGGATGATGACGATGATTTTATAACAAGTGAGGTAAAGAGGAGGTTGAAAGAACTCAGAAGAAACAGTTTTATGGTATTAATTCCTGAAGAAGAGCCGTGCCATGAAGAGGAGGAAGATGAGGAGGAGGGTGAAGGAGAGACTAACTCCTGTGAATGGAGGGATGTTGAAGCAGAAGGAAGGAAATGGTGGAGTGGGTTTGATGCTGTTTATGACCAGTATTGTGAACGGATGTTGTTCTTTGACAGGATGATTGTGCAGCAGCTCCATGAAAACGGTAAGTTCTGTTATGTTTTGATCCAGTTGCTTTCTTGAGTTATGCCTATTTTTTCGGCTGGTTTTGTTACATAATTGGTGAGTTTGGGGCAATTTATTTTGACAGCAATATTCTTATTTCTATGTTTTCCTTTGTCTAACTTGTTAGAGGTTTTCTTTTCCTTAGTCCGACTTCTTGTGTTTTTCTTATGCCTACTTGTCGGAGGTCAATTTTCAGTCTAAGTAATCAGAGTTTACTAAATATTGCCGGGTACCGTGTTATTTCAAAACGGAAGATGAAGAGGGTTGCCTAACTGAGAATTTGTTTTGTGGAGGTTTTAAGGTCTTGCGCATGATATACATGGGTTATGTGCTGATTTTTTTTTCCATAGTTACAGGAATAGTTCGGCCTCCATACATAAGGTTCGAAAGGAGAAGTGTGCGAACCATCCCAATGTCAATTGGCATATGTTATGTGTTGTTTAATAGTAGATTGAGTGGACAATTTTTTTTATACTTGCTGAACAAAGTAATTATTATTTAATTTACGTATATTTCCCTCTGTTTGGAATCCACATTGCTGAAATGCTAAAAACTTTCCTTATTGGTTGCAGTTTTTCATTTTTAGATTGGTTTTAATTGGTAAAATTTTTCTGACTTACCTGGATATTATATTTGCCATGTTTTTAAGTGTTGACCTTTCTTGCAGTTAGTTCTTTAGTAGCATTACAGGCTAAAACTTTTTTTTTTTCAGTAGTATCATCTGACTTGTATGATTTCGTTAACATTTAGATGTGCTCTATTGCGAAGTGGCTGCCAATCAATGATACACTTTCATATCTTACATGATCCATCATATCTAGAGTAGCATCTAGTCCTTATTTTTTATGTAGAAACAATTACTTGGTTGTTCATTCTAGAAAAAAAAAAAAAGAAGGTAGAGAAAATTTGATGGGTAATGGAGAATTAATGTTACAGGGGAAATATTGACCACACATTTCTATAGGCCTTTAATGTGTCTTTTTTCTCCCCATCATTATGGCCTGTGGTAAAACTCCTGCATAGGATTTAAAGGCTTCAGAACATTTCTTCCAAATTGTCAAAATTCGTCATTTATGCACTGACCTTGTCTATTGTGTGACAGGTTGTCGTACTCCCTTAACTCCATCACCAAGGTCTGCTTCAAAGAAGATAACATCTCCCTTCCGTTGCCTTTCTTTGAAAAAAATTGAAGAACCTGAAGATGAAACTGAGCACCTGCAGCAGCCACAGAATGATCCATATCAAGATCTTGAAACAGCATATGTTGCTCAAGTTTGCTTAACTTGGGAGGCACTTCACTGCCAATACAGTCAGCTGACTCAGAAAATCTTGTGCCAGCCCGAAAGCTCAATGTGTTACAACCACAGTGCGCAGCAGTTTCAGCAATTCCAAGTTCTATTGCAAAGATTTATTGAAAACGAGCCATTTGAGCAAGGTCTCAGAGCAGAAATTTATGCTCGTGCAAGGAATCTGTTACCCAAGTTGCTTCAGGTTCCGAATGGAAAAGGTAATTCATGATGATGAGAGAGAGGGAGAGAGCTAGCGAGCAGACTTTGACTTTGATAGTATTGACGTAGAAGGTTCAATTAGAAGTTTTCACTGGCTTATGGTTGAAGTTTCCCTTTTTATATGCTAATGATATAACTCAGTTTATGGACTCGTAGTAATTAGCCACATATTATCTGTTTAAATGATAAGTTTTTAAGTAAATTCAATTTTTGAGTCGTTTCAGGTTCAGATAGAAAGGAGGCAGGTGAAATGGAATCTGATTTACTGGTCATGGCCCCTGACTTTATTAAAATTATGGAGAGCTCAATCCTTACTTTCCACCTTTTCCTGAAGATGGACAAGAAAAAGGCAGGCACTGTTCTGAACTTGTTTGGAAATCAGAACCAAATTGCAACCCCTCTTCAACTTATTCAATCTTCACTTGAGAAGGTAAGGTTCTCTTATGTCATGCTTTTATCTCAGTTATTTCCTTAATTAAATTGCCTATCGTTAATTATGAGCAGTGATATGGGAGAGCTGGGGTTGCATTTGCAGTTTCAAACCTGAGAATCCTTCTGTAACCAATTCAATTGGTTATGAACCATAACATGATATAGAGGCTTGACAGAAAGCCTTTATCTTTCCTCCCGTTTTCTGTGTTTTTTCTTCCCTTTTTTGGTCTTTCTTTTCTGACTAGTTATATCACCGCTGACTACTGTTTAATCTCTTTTTGACCTTTCTCTCGTCAACATGCAGAAAAGAATGAGGCTGAAGGAACTGTGTAAAAAAAGTAAAGGTTGGAAGAAGAAATCATGGCCACAAATGTACGAGGATGTTGAGCTGTTGTTCGGTCTGATAGATGTCAAAATCTTGTCAAGGGTTCTTAGGATGGTGAAGATCAGTAAAGAGCAGTTAATCTGGTGTGAAGAAAAAATGAAGAAACTAGCTTTATCAGATGGGAAGCTGGAAAGAGACCCTTCTCCAATCCTGTACCATTGTTAATAGCCGTGAGGAAAGATGTGAGGAAGAAGGGTTATCAGATGGTTAGCTGCAGTGATCTGTTCGTTGGAACATTAAATGGGACGAAGGGTTTTTATTGGTGTGGCATCTACCAAATCTGTGTACTGAACTTGACTTTTGCATGGAGGAAGGATGGGCAAATGGGATTTCTGTAGCTTATCTCTAATCTGATGTATCTTTTGTTTATTTAACTTGAAATGGGTTTGAACTGTCGGTCTCTTTAACCATATTATTACTGCATAATTTTTGTGATTTTAAGAAGTAACTAGTGTAATACATGTGGCGTAATTAAAAAATAAAAATCACAGGGCTCTTAGGAGCAATTAAAATGACCAAGAAAAATAGGGACGAGTGGCCCGGACCAAGAAACAAGAGGGCTGGTTGACCCCACAAGATCCCGAGACCTTGGGCACTGAATTGGGCTTTTGCTTTGGCACTTGCAAAGGATTTATCTGTCTTTCGTTAGAATAAGACAACACATTCTTGATGGGAGCGTAACCTTGCCTTAGCATATTCGGAGCACGTTTGTTCTCATGTCTCTCCCTCTCTCTCTCTCCGTCAGGTGTCCTGGCCCAGCTTTTTTTATTATTATTTAGTTGCGACTTCTGAATCGTACAAGCGAATTTATTTTACCATCTGGTTACTTCTTAAAAGGCAGCACAAGTGAATATGGAATAAAATAGAGTCCCTAACTCGTTTTCTTTAGGGCTTGCAAAGCCGTTAATTTGGCCGGGACGCACAGAAAAGCCGGTGACCGAGGTTTTGCTTTGTTCATACGCTTTAGATAGATAGCTTTTCCCACACTACTTGTTAGAATATGAATGTCCCATGCCCTTATAATTGTTCCCATTCTCCATTTACTATTTTGTCCCTCTCCTTGGTGGCGTTACGGAGTGTTCGTTTGTATGTGAGAGAAAACAAATGGAAGGAGAGAAACAAAACATCACTTTTTTCCGATGGGGTAATTCTGTAATTTTCATTACTCGCTAAAAAGAATATTTTCTATATCTAAGCGTCTTTAAATATTATAATTAAAATGGAAAAGAAAAAATATAGAAAGTCCAAACACACCTTAACCAGGACAACAAGTTGTTAAGCCACGTCTCAATGCTATTTCTTTCTTAACGAACACGTGTCTTTATTATTATAATACTAAAAAAAATCAGTGGTGTTTTGGTCATTTTAAGATTAAAAAATAAAAATTGGAATGATTTATTTAATTAAATTCTTCCAAGTGTTTTCAACGGAAAGAGAGCTAGAGCCCAAGAATTGAACCCTGGGCTGACTGTGAGGGTTTTCTTTTTTTGCAAGCGGCATTTGTATTTTATACAAAGCGCAACTCTCTCTCTCTAATTGTTTTCGTCTTCTCCATCAGACTTGGGTTGGTTGGGTGAGACCTCTCATTGCTCTGCTCCTTTCTTTTACATAGATACACTAATACACACACTTCCCCCTCTCTTTCTTTACTATCCATGTGTCTGTGATCATTGAATTCTGATTGTTGACTAGTTATTTTCTCAGGAAGTTTGCTCTTCATCATTAATGGGTTTGTTTAATTTGCCTGAATTCGGCTTAGTTTCGCATGTTTCTCTCCTTATGCTAAGTGTATGGGTATTCCTGCCAGTTTTTACCGGGAAAAAATTGTTTTCCCCCTCCTTTTTTTAATTGTTGCTGAGCGATTATCATTATTCAACTTTATTTTCTTTTTGATTTATCAGTCTTTAATTTTTTATGGGGTTTATTCTTTTTCGCAAGCTAGCTGTTGTGTGTCGTGTGTGGAGCGGAGAGGAGAATTTGAACATGATCATTTCAAAAGATACGCACATAGACATTGCATGGTTATAATCATAAAATAGTATGCCTCCACCATGATGTTGTTCTGAATTGGGTATTTAAAGCTCACTATTTCAACTTTTAAGATATTGAAATTATGAAAATTAACCAACTTCGAGTTTTAAATAATTACGAAATGTGGAGGGCTGAAGAGGCAATTTGTTGTACCTAGTTGTAAGGAGTGGGCTTCTTTACAGCAGGTGAACAAATAATCAATCTGTTCTGAGTCCCTATTGTTTCATGAAAAGCCTCTTGTTCCTTCAGATTTGATTTCCCAGTCTGCAATCTCATGGCCTCCTTCCCCCCCCCCCCCCCCCCCCAAACATTTTATATGCCATGCCTGGTTCTATATGGCTCAACTTTCTGCCGTGAGACTCATTTGGTTGCTTCGTTAATTACTCTGTTAACTAGTCTTTTTCAAATAATCATGATTATCTGTCACTTCATAGCTGCGTTTTAGATTTATGCTTAGTGTAATCTTTATCCATTTTGGTTTAATTGGGTCATGCAAAATAGTGTGACCTAGACTTTTTTCTACTTAGGATGGGAATTTTGGGCTGGGCAGCTCACGGTGCGAAGAAATGTGAACTTAAATTTGAGTATGATTTGAACTTTTATTGTAGGTGTTTACACTTAACTGGGCTGTCTTTCGCCTTCTAATCTTACATTTCTTTTTTTTTTTTTTCTTAACAAAAAATTCATATTCATACGTTTCTTCCCTTCTCTTCTCTTATTGGAACTTCAAATTGCTGAATGCAGCAAGGATCAACATGGGTCAGCTGCAGTTGAGGGAATAATGTGACTTTCCTTTCTGTCCCAGTAAAATAAAAGAAATATCAGGAAGGGTTCTGCATAGCCCATAGCAGGATGACAACCGAGAGCCCTATGAGAATGTTGGAGAGTGGCGGAGCTAGAAAGTGTCCCTCTTCTAAGGATGCAGCTATGTTTGGGTCACCCTTAAATAATGTGGCAGCAGAGAACTTGGGGTTGCTTGGGCATAGATTCCAGGGAGATCAAGCAGATACACTTCCCAGTCGAAGTGGCAGTGCACCACCAAGTATGGAGGGTTCGTTTGCTGCTATTGGGAACCTTTTAGCTCAACAAAACTTAATCATGAGTTCCAGCTTGGAAAGTTTAAGCAGTGCTATTGAGAATTGTGAATCTGAGGAGCAACTGCGCTCTGATCCAGCCTATTTTGCATACTATTGTTCAAATATCAACTTGAATCCAAGGCTTCCTCCACCTCTTATATCACGAGAGAATCGTAGACTTGTGTGCCGTATTGGTGGTTTAGGCAATAGTTGGAGGTCTCCTTCTATAGACGACAGTGGCAATAAATCCTCGCAAATGCTTTCAACTCATACGGAAGAGCCAGAGGATGATAAGTCACCCAGAGAAGCATCAGAAACTAGCAGTGCAACTATCTCTGGACACAACACAACTTTGGCAGGTCGTCATAAAAGTTTGGTTGACCTGATACAGGTATTCAACTTTCTATATCCACCACACAATAGCAGGTAGCTTTATAATAATAATAATATAAACTTCATATATAGCTTAACTTGGTTGTCCATAAATTTTGAGATTACTCTCATTTGCATTGTTTTTAATTACCACCTTTGACTTCTTGGTGGATTGTAGGAAGACTTCCCTCGCACCCCATCACCTGTTTATAGTCAGTCTCGTTCTTCAAGCCATGCAGCTGAGGAAGTAGTTGATCCAGATGTCCATGTAATTTCACCAAATGTTTCCTCTGTGAACATTGCAAAAGCATCAGAATCAAATTCAGGTTCTGATGATGTCTGTGTCGATGGATATGCTTTGGAGGTAGATGCTATCAGGCTAATATCTGATAATGATCCTACAGCTACCTCTTTTCCTAGCTCATCATGTCTTCCTGACAAACCAAACTGGAAAAAAGATGAAGCAAGCACTAAAGATACTGGTTTGGAAGGCCATGCCTCAGTTACAAGTACCCTTCAGTCAGGTATTGCCAGAAAGGAGCCTAAAATGAGAAACGGCAAAGAAGAGCAAAGATCTTATGGGAGGAATATGCCCCAAAAGTATCCATCTGCTCAACAGGGCAGTCCACATCAGGCTCAAGGAGTCCAGCCTCAAATAATTACCAATGCAACAAATCAATCTCACAATAGCATGGTAAAGTTTTCCCATGACCATCCTAGGTTCTCCACTATTGAGGTACAGCAGTCGTTGCAATCTCCTGTACTTAGCCCTCCTTCATATGCATCAGTAGCAGCCTATATGACAGGAGGGACTCCATTTTATCCAAACTTTCAGCCATCTGGTTTATATTCTCCACAATACAGCATGGGCGGATATGCTTTGGGTTCTGCTTTCCTTCCCCCTTTTATGACTGGCTATCCTTCTCATAGCTCCATTCCTGTGCCATTTGGTGCTTCTAGTCCAAACTTTAGTGGTCGAGCTACTTCTTCTTCAGCTGGGGAAAACATTCAACATGTAGGTGGTTTGCAACACCTGGGCAAGTTTTATGGACAACAGGGATTAATGCTTCAACCTTCATATGTTGATCCACTTTATATGCAGTACTTTCAAAATCCTTTTGGAGATGCATATGGTGCTACATTTCAGCAGAATCGTTTGGCATCAAGTGGTCCCACTGGGGGTCAGGCTGATTCTTTTCTGACACAGGAGTCATTGTTTTCCACTTATGGGGGCGATCATAAATTTCAGCCTCCAACAAATGGCAGTCCAAGTGTGCCAAGCCCAGGAAAAGTGGGAATTACTGGTAGTAGCTATTATGGAGGCCCTGCAGGTATGGGTGTCATGACCCAATTCCCAGCTGCACCACTTGCCAGTCCAATATTACCATCATCTCCCGTAGGTGGAATAGGTCACATTAGTCATCAGAATGACATGAGGTTTCCCCAAGGTTCAAGTAGAAATGTAGGACCATATTCTGGAGGTCAGGGGCAGAGAGGAGTCAACAGCTTTGATGAGCCCAAAAGGCATTATTTTCTTGAAGAACTGAAATCTAGCAGTGCCCGAAAATTTGAACTCTCTGAGATCACGGGACATATAGTTGAATTCAGGCAGCATTCTATACTGTAACTTGTTTTTCTTACATCTCTAATGTGATTGCTTTACACAAAAACTAATCTTAATTCTCGTTTAATTTCAGTGTTGATCAACATGGGAGTCGATTTATTCAGCAGAAGCTGGAATTTTGCAGTATCGAGGAAAAGGTGTCAGTATTTAAAGAAGTACTTCCTCATGCATCAAAATTAATGACAGATGTTTTTGGAAATTATGTTATTCAGAAGGTATGCTTTTATAATTTGCCTGCTTTAAGAGATTAACCCCCAACTTTCTCCCACCTTCCAAAAGAAAAAAGAAGAAGGATGCCAATTTTATTATTGGATCCTTTCAACTCATAAATGGCAAGTTACTGAATGTTGAACTGGTTATTTGTGTTACAGTTTTTTGAGCATGGAAGTCCTGAACAGCGTAAGGAGCTTGCAGATAAACTCTCTGGACAGATGCTGCAGTTAAGTTTGCAGATGTATGGTTGCCGTGTGATACAGAAAGTAAGTTAAATACATTAAGCTTTGCAGTGTTACAATTCCATTAAGCATGTTAATATCCTGTGTTTGTCTATTTTTAAACTAAATGAGTTTTACTTGAGGAGAATGACATAAATATAATCAGGTTGGAATTTGTGTATGTTGTCCTGTATCATTAAGGATTCTCATTTAAAATAGGGTGATTTTATAGTTCAACTGGCATTAGATAATGACACGATTACTTGTACTAGGCCCTTGAAGTGATTGAGCTTGATCAGAAAACACAGCTTGTTCAAGAGCTTGATGGGCATGTTATGAGATGCGTGCATGATCAAAATGGAAATCATGTAATACAGAAGTGCATAGAACGTGTGCCTACAAAGAACATTGAATTTATTATTTCTGCTTTTCGAGGCCAAGTTGCTGCACTTGCCACTCATCCCTATGGTTGCCGTGTCATTCAGGTACATGTCCAATGGCGTAGTTTGATGGGTACGCAGGCCCATTTATCATATTTTTTTTGCTAAGTTACTCTTTTAACACTTGTGTGCATTTGGTTTTTCTATAGAGAGTTTTGGAGCATTGCTCAGATGACCCACAAAGTCAATGTATAGTGGATGAGATCTTAGAATCTGCTTACCTTCTTGCTCAAGACCAGTATGGCAACTATGTGACCCAGGTTGATTTTTTTTACTTTGTGCTTCTTGCTTGTTTACTTCCCTTGAGGAATCAACTTCTGCTTGCATTTATTTGGGTGTCATATCAGTATGCAGACCATTTTTTCCCCAAACAGTGAGCTTAATACATTATCATGCATGGGCATGTGAGCTTGTAAAATGGTTATCTAGTTTATGGTCTAACTTTTGGGCTGCCTGCAGCATGTTTTGGAGAGGGGAAAGCCCAATGAAAGAAGCCAGATTATCAGCAAGGTGATGGGGAAAATTGTGCAAATGAGTCAGCATAAGTATGCGTCAAATGTGATCGAGAAGTGTTTGGAGCATGGCAATTCTGCTGAGCGGGAGCTCTTGATTGAGGAGATTATTGGGCAATCTGAGGAAAATGACCACTTGTTGGTAAGTGAATCCGAGTTGAAATTTCTGAATAGTATCATGTTTACCTGAAGATCAATACATAGCACTCCAAACCATTTAATCTGTTGTTTTAGTCGGTTTCTTTTAAGGCTTTGAGGTGCCAATCTAACAGCCATTTGTCTTTCATTCATTGCTAATTTTACATTGAATTTAAGAACCAATACATGCTTGTCATATGAGAATCCAAACTTCCATGTCTTTTAGTTAGATAAATTCTCTCTTTCTAAGTCAGATGTTTCTTCATGGTCAAATTTGAAAATATTTTTTTTAAATAAATAAATAAACTTTCCATGTCATGTTTATTATCAGCTCTTCACTTTCTTGTAGGGTATCATAATCTTGGAGTATGAACTGCTTGCCTCGAGGCATTATGAAAGAAATTTTATGTGAACAAATTATTGCCAGTGTAATTTAGTTATTTCTAAATCACATGTTGGGAATACATTGCATTTGGGGATTATTAGCAGCTGCTTACTGAATTTTGTCTTGTTTCTCTTCTGTATTCTAGATAATGATGAAGGACCAATTTGCAAATTATGTGGTCCAGAAGATCCTTGAAATAAGCAATGATAAACAGCTGGAAATATTGCTCGACCGTGTAAAAGTTCATCTTCATGCTTTGAAGAAATACACATATGGGAAGCACATAGTTGCTCGATTTGAGCAACTTTGTGGGGAAGGTGCGCTGATTTTGTGTCTATGTGCATATTTGATTCTTTGCATTTGCATGTGTTGATACCTTCACCACTATAATCTCTGAAAGATTATGTTGCAAGAAAAATTGTTGATTATATCTTTGAATATTCATACCTACTTGAACTTTTCACTTTACTTGGTTTGCTATGATATATTAATGACATTATTGATAAGTATTGCTTTTCTGTTGAACTGCTGTCAATATGAATCAAACATTTTGTACTAGACGTAGCTTCCTGAATTGAGGTGTAGGCACAGCCACATATCTTGCAAACTTGTAAGTAGTACACCGTGGTATTTCAGGTACTCAGTTTGTTTACGGGGGGCCTTTTATATACTAAGCCATTTTGGTTAACCAAGTAATGACAAGTCTGGGACTGGAATCAGCTGCCAGAGTTGGAGAAAAATATTTGCTTGAAAATTTTTATTTCATCTGAATGCTTCATATTCAAATTCCAGAAGTATAATCCAAAGATGACGAGTGAAACTTACCTAGAATTGTGTGAAGAATGCTAATGTTTTCAGTCCTGTGATGCAGGTGGTCATGGCTCTGAAACTTGAATTGTTGGGAAGTTGCAGGAACTGACCAAGAATGTTGTTTGTGGGGGCTAAGAGATGTGAATTGGGAAGAAAAAAGACGTTGAATGGGCAACTATTATGAGCAAAAATATGCCATTAGGGCATGATATGCTACTAGATGGCGTTTGAATTTGATGCTGCAAATTGCAAATTTATTGTAGTGTATACATGTATGATATGTCATCAACTGTATTCTATGTATCTATGTATAGAAATAACTAATGGTGATTGGGCAAAGGTGATCTGTTGCTTTGGGATTTAACGAATGTTTTTGTGTTTGATTTGGATTTTTATTGCCTGGGTTGGAGGAGCCATGTTGGAATGGTTGCTCCATCAAAATGGAACTGTGTATCATAATCAACAGGGGAGAAAGAGATGATCGTGTCGTGTGTTACCTGATATCCAGGGACAGGGTAGGGTGATGGCATTAATGTGAGTTGGGTTTTGATTTAAGACTAAAATTTTGCTTTATGTTACGGCCTACCAGTTTCTTCTGTTTTTGTTTCGGCATCCGTGAGAGAGAGAGAGAGAGAGAGAGAGAGAGTGAGTTTGAAATAAAGATTTTTTTGATGTAGAAAATTATTGAAAGACTTGAAAATGATTAAATTAGATATTCTTATAGTATAAAAAGTATCATCTTACTGAGAATCTATAATTTTTAAATTAAAATTTTATATATTTTTTTAGAAAAAACTGGAGAAGGATAGTAGAATAAAAATCTAATTAATAAAATTACCCTATTAAGTCATATTTAATGTGATCCATTTGGTCTTATATAAACTTTTTTTTTTCCATTAATAATACTTTCTCCTATAATTAATTAAGAAAATATAATAAAAATATGAAAAATCATAATATTTTTATGAGAGCCTTGAACGTAGAAAAAGTCCACCAGGGTCTTTGGCTATGCAATAAATAAAAGGACCAGACTTGGAAATGCCTAAAAAAGGATCCGAGAAATGGAGAATAACGCAAACAACAACAAGAGAAGCGAAATCGGGAAGCCGATGATTGTATTGATATGTGGTACGTTGGTATACTATCACTGTGCGTATCGAAATGCCAGCCTTCTCTCTTTGGTTTCCGATGTTCTCATCGTCCTCCTCTGCTCTCTCGCCATTCTCGGTCTCCTCTTTCGCCAGATGAACATCTCGTATGTATTCCTTCTGTTATTGCTTATTTCTCTATTTTTCATCCTTCTCATTAAACCGCTGGCCTTCCTCTCCTTTCCACATCTTTTGGGTTTCCTCACGTCAACAGAATCAAATTTTCTTTTGGATTTCCGCTAAAAGAATCATTTTTTCTGCACTAGGATATTACCCTCTATCTTTTCTACAAAATATTGATAAAATTGGCTTGATAGGGTTCCCGTGGATCCACTTGAGTGGCAGATCTCTCAGGACACTGCAAACAGCATCGTCGCATGGTTTGCAAATACAATAGGGGCGGCTGAATCTGTCTTGAGGGTTGCTGCAACTGGGCACGACAAGAGACTGTTCTTCAAGGTCAATAACTTTTCCACTTTAGTCTTAGTTCTTCATAGATTTAACAAGGATCGCTAGCATCGAAGATTTTTCTAACCAAGCAAGCGTGATCCGTCTTTCTTTTTTTTCCTAATGTGTTGAGCTCCTTCATTTCATATCAGCAAGTTTAGGAGAGGCTAAATTTGTTGTCCGGATACCTTAATTGTTTGTTGTAATATCTTTACTAAAGCTTGTCTTTTGAGTTTGATATGTTTATAGGACAGATTTTCGCCGTTAAGCCTGCTTGATGCTTTT
>CAOGCB010558905.1:0-11008 GCA_948266635.1 Cnidoscolus chayamansa | reverse complement strand
TTGAAGTTCACATCAAAAAATCGATTGCTAAAGAACCGAAAAAGAAAAAAAAAGCATATCCAAGATCCAGGCTAATATAATTACTATTCTTCAAGAAAGAGAAGAGCAAGACCTGAAAGACGAGAGGGTGGGTTGGAGCTGGTTGGCGTTGCGGCCTCTTGCTACCTCTCTTCTGAGAACAATAGAGGGAAATAAAAGCAGTATTCAGGTTTATATATGTGAGCTAAGGTTCTAGGGTTAGGGTTTTGTTATGGGCCGGGTTGTCTTTAATACCCATATTTTTAAGATGGGTTAAAAACTTAACTTTAGGCATTCATCTCTACAAATGGAATTTAGTTTTAATTCCAAAGCCTGTTGATTGGTTAATAGATACAAAACAGTCAATTACGATATATATATATATATATATATATATCAATTACAATTCATCTTAATGCCTAATTTTGAATTTTGTAATATTGTTAAACTTGATTTCCAAGAAGTAAATTGATATTATTTATGTGTTTGATTTAGATTCACTTTTTTTAATTTGTAAAAATAGTAAACTTTTAATTAATTAAATCAAATAAAAATTTATAATTAATTTAAAAAAATAGTAATTATCATAATTTTTATTGAATGCAATAATTAATTTTACATATTAATGGAAAGAAAATGATTAACATTAAAATAATTAGAGATTGATTCTGTAATTATTGTGAAATACTATTATAAAATGAGTATTGATGTTACATTTAGAATTCTCAATAACTGCATGAATAATATATGATAGATATTATATTAAAAATCATATAAAATATACTAAATAATTACAATGCTACACTTGTTATAAAAGAAAAAAAAAACTGATTATTTATGAGAATGCTGAGCAGGCTATATTTGATTTCTTGAATTATCGGGAAGGGTTGCAGTTTAAACTTTTTTTAAGTGGCATGGGCTAATCCGATGTTAGATAATGGACTCCTGAAGTGAGCAGATCCTATGCACAAAACCAAATGAAATAATCCAAATGCGTTTTTATCATATGTCAGGCTATTATAGCACCCCGCCCAAGGAGCCATTTGAATTCTATGGTTGGAGAAGCCACCTGAGTGGATCTTTGAAGAACTCAGAGAAAGAAATGCACCCTTGTGGATATGGTGGGTAGTGCCAAAAACAAGCGTCTTAAGAGTTTTAAGGGGACAGCCTAGCAAGCAAGATTTTCGTTAGTTATGCTTGTTGAACTCAAAACACTGGCTAAGAGATGACCTGGAACTAGATCAGAGCAACCAAAGAGTAGTGTAAAACTACATATAAGAAGCAATCTCTGATACAACCACAAGCTTTTCCTGAAACATGCACTCTGTGAGATCTAGGAAAAAGCATATTGGATCTGAGAAATTTCCACTTCCTTGTTCTCGATAAAAACAAACATGAAGGGGTTGAGGGAAGAAAATTTTCATTTGGAAATGAAACACAGTAGAAATCAGGTAACTTTAGACATAATAAAATAAATACCAGCAGTAGTTGAAACAAACCACGCCAGAAAGCATGGAACTAGCTAGTGTCACACTGAAGATAAATGAGTTACCATGGACATTCCGTATTTAAAACACAGTTACCTAAAAAATCAAGGTCCTTATTCACCCATCTAAAAATTAAACAAAAAAGTTGTTGGGGGGTAAACAAAAAGGAGCATTATGATTTGATCTATAATATAAAATTACGTAGCACTCTTTGAAATGAGAGAAAGAAAGCTTAATCGAAGGGAAAGAGTATAGAAAGCACATAAAGTAAATCTTGATTCACAGTTTTTTCTGATGGTGAACAATTAGAAATAATGAAAATGAGTTGGCTTCTAAAACAATTAAAGAATAGTGTATCTCATCACCCATGGAGGAAAATTTTAATCAAGTACTCAAAAGTGAGAAAGATATCTAACTGACATCACTATCAAGTTCAACAATAGACAGCACATCCAATATAAAGTAGGAAAAAAAACTAACACAAAAAACAAAGAATATTGTAAAGTTTTACATAAATATATAGCGATCTGTTAGCTGATTCTGAATCAGTTGGGATCATAGCTTTCCTGCATTAAATTGGGCCTTCCCAATTTCTCTTTCAAACTGAGCAAATTGTACCTAACACAGTTCCCTTGTACATAGAACTTTGTTCCTATAACTCTTTCAAATTCTCTTTCAGAATGAGCAACTTGTACCTAAACAGAACTATTTCCCTTATACAGGAACTTTATTCCCATGACCCTTTTAACACTTATGGAATACAGTGTTTCCAGTTTCTATATTCTGATGTATGTTAGATTTTCAGTAGGCTTCACTAACGCTCGCTGTAAGCTACAGGGGTGTTACTAATGCGATAAGATGTTTCTAAATTAATTAAGAACAGAAATAGTTCCCTTCAACGAAAATTTATCCCCGATGAAGGGATATTCAGGTCTTGCATCATGTTGTGAGGTGGTAAAAGGAGTCATAATCTGAATTACAAAATTTAAGCCTATAAGGTAGTTTCTCTAACCACCATCAAATTAAGTGCTGTGAAGTTTTAGAAGTATTCAGATGCCACACACAACTGATTAAGGGTCTCCAATTTTTTTTTTTATATTCCTCACTCATTTTCAAATCGTTTGTCACTGTGATATTTTGTAAATCCTCGAGTCAAATCTGTTCATCTCACATTACATTTCACATATTATAATTATGAGACTGCCTCTTAGCCTACAAATATACATTTTATCAATGGACTATGCGACTAAATGAATTTTCAAAACAATTGCCGACCACATATAGGGGAATTTCACATTTATCCATGATCAATGGATCACATACAAGCCAGTGCGGTTAAAAGAAGTTTGGAATTGTCACACACATATATTTCTCATTTGAGCCTAATGCGTGCTGAATTCAATCTCCAAATCATATCCAAATGTTTTCTTTCACCATTCAGAAAACCAAAATGGAGTAAAGAGAAAAAATCATAATGCTTCTTTCAATATAATACAGCCAACAAATTGAATCAGCATAACATGAAAAATCACCGAAGGAAAGGCACTGCATACCATTAAAAGTTGCATGCAAATGCAGCGAGAAAGTTAATAGGAAAATTACAACTCTGCTCCTTTTTCACACAATGATAATGAAACAGGATATAAAGAAAATATTTCATAAAACCCCACAATAAGATGCTCAGTTAGAATTCTGATTGACAATGATCATAGACAAAGCTTAAGCTAGCAATAGCGTTCTAATAAAAAAATTTAAGAATTAAAGAACAATTGAGTGAAACAAAAAAATAAACTTCTGGTTTCAAATTACACTTCAGGAATTATCTAAAGCATGCATATTATCCGTGAAATTCCTCTATGGTGATTCAATAATTACCCTATTGTCAAAGCACCATATAGCTAAATGAACAATAAAGTGAGCTATCATAAGAATCAAATCAAATATAGATTTAAATTATCCTACCAGAGATCCATAGAATGCAGCAACATTTACACATCATTTTTCCTCCCTGACCGTGTGTAGTAATCCAGATACCACCGCACAAATTTCTTCAATCCCGTTTGTAAATCAGTGGTTGGCTTGTACCCAAGCTCTCTCCGCGCCAGGCTGATATTCGCATGAGTAAACAACACATCACCATTTGCAGGCATTGGCAGCACAATTTTCTTGGCCTTGACCTTCAACAGCTTCTCCAAGATATTCACAAGCTTGCTAACCGGCACAGGTGAAGTATTTCCAAGGTTAAACACTCTCAACTGGGCGGGTCCCTTCTTAACCCCACCACTACCTGTGCTCTTCTTTGCAGTATCCAGAGCACCTAAACAACCCTTCACTATATCATCAATGTAGGTAAAATCTCTAGCCACTGAGAAATGATCAGGCCCCTCAAAAATCGTGATTGGCTTTCCTTTCAATATATCCTTTGTAAAAGAGAAATAAGCCATATCCGGTCGTCCCCAGGGACCATAAACAGTGAAAAACCGCAAACCAGTGATTGATAAACCGTAAATATGATTATAAGTGTGTGCAATTTCCTCACCAGCCTTCTTGGTAGCAGCATATAGACTCGATGGCTTATCCGTTCGATCTTTTTCCGAGAAGGGAACTTTAGTATTGAGCCCATAGACAGAGCTGGAAGACGCCCAGACAATTGCAGGCTGGGGATTCGCCGACTTACAGACTTCTAGTAGATTAACAAACCCAGCGATATTGCTGTGAACGTATGACGAGGGATTTTTCATTGCGTAACGGACCCCTGCTTGGGCTGCAAGGTGCATTACGTGAGTGAACTGAACCAATTGAAAGAGCTTCTTCAACAGAGTGGGGTTATTAATGTCCCCATTCACAACAAACACGTCCGCGCGTTCCAAGAGGGAGCGACGGGCTTGTTTCAAAGAAGGGTCATAGTAGGCATTAAAGTTGTCAAGGCCAACAACGCCGTCCCCTCGGCGGCGCAATGAAGAACAGACATGGGTACCGACGAATCCAGCAGCCCCAGTGACAAGAACTCTAAGGCCGCCAGCTCGAGACCTGGGCTTACCCGATTTGATCACCCGGCTTTCCCAATAGGGATCGACCAGAATCCGGCGGTGTGCGGAATCAGAGGTGGAAGAAGAATGAGGGGAGTGGAAGAAGAAGAGAAGGATAAGGCCAAGGAAAATGCAGGTCCAGAAGACAAGTCTGGTGATGGAAAAATGGTAACGAAAGCGATTAATGTACAAGGGTTTGTCCATTGATGGAGCTGGGAGGAAAGTGAAAAGCTGGAAATGTTGGAGAGATTGATGGTAGTGGGAAGATGGAAAGAAGTGGGTTTTGTTCTTATCTATTGGATTGTGAATGAAAATGGTGATGTTATTAATTTTTTTTTTTTTATTTCTGTTGGCCTTTTGAGTTAATCTAATCTTTTGTTGCTTGAAGTTGCCAGTTGGTGTGAAAAGCCAATTGCTTCAGACAACACGCACAGCTGCTGTGCTGTGGAAACCGATTTGAGGGATCGTAGACCCTTTTTCCTTTTGCATTTATTAATATATTTTACGAAAGAAATAAAAAAAAAATATACAGCAATAACTTTTCATGTTATGGGCTGGGCTGGGCTGCAGTAGCACCAGCCCTTGTTCAAGAATGCCTACTAGAAATGGAGCTTTAGGTATCTTCCCTTGTTGTCGAACTATAGGCAATGGATTTGTCGAAAAATGAAGAGTTGATGGTTAGGTTTAGGTGGAGGATTCATACGTGACAAAGAGAGATGTACTTGGCTAGTTGGCTGCATCACCAGACCACCTAAACACATTAGCACAAATTTAATATGTTACTGTCTACGCTGGTGAAATACACTCAATCAATTATGAGATCAGACCAAAGCACGTATACTTGAATGTGAAAAATGGGGTGGGTGGGTAGTGTCTTGCAACCAAAACTAGGGGCTTCAGTTTTGGCCACCTTATGAATTCAGTGCAAGAATTGAGGCAGTAGTGTCAGGGTGGTCCTGCTCCAGTTCCAGGTTTTGTAGTTCAACTTTTTCAGAGCTGTATGGATAGATAGATAGATAGATAGATCTCAATATCTATTACAATTAATTTCCAACGTTTCACGGGTATGGTTAGACATATTATGTCTGTCCACGTATATTATTTCAATTAGGAATTGCAGGCTGAAGCTATCCACTTGACACTGCTTGTAAAAAGCTCATCAGTCGCCCCCAAAACTCTTATCTTAAGGCTGTTTTGGTCCCCAGATTCACAGCCTGACCCACCCACCCCCTTTTCCAACCACAAGCCCATCAACCCAATCCTCTTTGTCCTTCTAATGGTGAAATTTAAATATTTAATAAAAAGTGATAACATAATTTAATGAATTTTTTTTAAACAGTGAAATTAGTATTAATCCGATATTTAAACTATTGATTGATAGGAAGCAACATCATTTGACGCTACTTTTTGTTCGTTTTGTCAGGATGATGTTTTTATTTTTATTGGTTGCTTTCGGTTCTTTATTTCGAAGGTCTTTTCAGTCAATTCATGTCTCATCAAACATCATTTGTAGCTAAAATCATCTTACCAGAAAGAAAGAAATGTATGCTTTGTTATTTCAACATGTTTTCCAATAAAGAAACCAACCATGTCCCCCCTTAACTAATTAATTTTATCCAAAAATATATACATATTTTTACAATGTTTTATTTTCATATTTAAATAAAACTAAATTATTATATTTTACAGTTAAAAAAAATCTATTCCTTCTTCTTTTTTTTTTATTTTTTAATAAAAAAATAAATTTATTTTTACAATATTGTACTAATCGAGTTGACACGGTAGAATTTGTCTACCCTTATAAGTTAATCATATTTTTATATATTTTTATAATGTTGCAACATATGAATAAAAATGGCATAAATATCACATCAAAATTGATATTAATCATTGGAAAGAATATATAATTTCTAAAAGCTTAAAAAACAAAATGCAAAATACAGCGGAATCAGAATACGCTACTAAAATTAAGGAAATTATGCAATGATTTCACATCAAAAAAGATTAATGCTTTTTCTTTTTTAAAATTCCATTTTTATCTACATTCGCGTTTTTATTTTTATTTTTTAATAAGAAAAGTGAGATAGAATTTGTAACTGAAACTTTTCATATTTTAATATATATATATATATATTTATTATTAGACTATAAGTGCCTTTTCATTCATCTGTACACAAACATGAAATTTCAATTTATTTTCTGAAATTCAATAAGTTTTTTTTTTATCAATATTCCAGAATATTGAAGAAATTGACTAAAATAAATTATTCTTTTGCTTTTTGTAGCCAATAACATTCTACAATATATATATTTTTTTCTTCAGTATAAATCTAGAAAAATAAAAAATGCTTCCATCCAGATAAGACAATATGTGATATCAAAACATACTAAATCATCCATGAGAGATTTATTTATTTATTTTTTATTATAAGAAAAAAAAAAGAATATGAAAAGAAATGGTTGTCCGGAAATAGGAAGACAACACGTGGGTCCCAATTTTGTCACTATATGACAAAAGGAAAGGTTATTTTCGTAAAATAGGGGGAGCCAGCAGGAATATAAATGGACCAACTTGCAACGTGAGGGGTCTCGTCACACACACTCTCTCTCTATAACTCTTAATATATTGAATATGAAAAATTACAATAATTTTGAATTTAGTTTATATTTCATATCTCTCTCTAATATAGTGGACAGTAAAAATTAAAATAAAAAAATTTGAATTTTTATAAAATTTAATTTACATTTTCAAATTACTTAAAATTTTTTTTATCAAATTGAACTTTCTAATTATTCTATTATCAGTATATTTATATTATTATTATTATTTAATTTTTATAATTTAAAAGTAAAAAGCATTTGATTTCTAAATTGAGCAATAAAGATTATAATAAGAAACTACATATTAAAACATATTATGTATAAACAAAATTATATATAAAAATTAAAAAAAATTTAAAATTTGATATTTTTTAATATAATTTTTTCGTAATTTAAAATTTTTTAAAGTAAATGCCGAAAATGGAAAAAAAAAAAAGAAGTTTTGACCACTTTGACAAAATGTGGAAAGATATGTCTTTAAAAACTAACATAAATTCACATTTAGAAAAAGCAAATCACTATTACTTTCCATAATCATATTTTAAAAATGATTTTGTCCTAACTGTTAAAACAAACAGAATCTGCATTTGCATTTCGATCGATTAAACAGAATTACAGTCCCTCCAGCAGCGTTTTCCCGCCCAATTGGAAACAGAAATTGTAAGCTGAGATCAGATGAGGACGACCACCATCATCCATCATGATGCCGCTGACTGTTGGGCCCCACTTTCCCTAATCCCTCCCTACACTTTTAATAATCTAACTGTCTTCCATTACCCTCAAATCAATGCCTCTGTTCAAATATTCAAATTTCTCTTTCTTTCTTTTTTCTTTTCTTTTTTTTTTTTTTTACTGACTTGTCTTCTTCTCTCTGTCTCTCTCTCTCTCGCCCCTTTCCCTGTCTATATATAATGCTCTTTCGAACACCTTATCACTGGTCCTTGTTTGCTCTCTCGGCAGAACCCTCACTTCCACTACCATGACCCTGGATTCTCCCATTTCGCTGTTGCGTGTCCTTGCCGTATTTTCCCTTCTCTGGGCCGTCTCTCCCGTTTTTGGGTGGCGCCCATGGCCCCACCTCTCCCCCAACTCATCTGATCCTCTATATGATGGCTCTAAGAAATTCGAGGGTTCCTCTGAGTTCGTCCACTTGCGTTACCATATGGGACCCGTCCTCACCGCTAACATCACCGTACACACAATCTGGTACGGCACTTGGCACAAGTCTCAGAAGAAGATCATCCGAGAGTTCATTAGCTCCATCTCAGCCGTTCGTTCCACCCACCCTTCCGTCGCCGGATGGTGGAAGACCGTAAGACTTTACACCGATCAAACTGGCGCCAACATCTCCCGTACTGTTCGCTTAGGGGAGGAGAAAAACGATCGGTTTTACTCCCACGGGAAATCCCTGACGAGGTTATCGATACAATCTGTGATTAGAAGTGCCGTCACGGCTCGATCGAAGCCGTTACCAACAAATCCTAGAAGTGGATTATATCTGTTGCTGACGTCCGATGACGTGTACGTTCAGGATTTCTGCGGGCAGGTCTGCGGATTCCACTATTTCACGTTCCCGGCGATTGTGGGGTATACGCTTCCGTATGCGTGGGTTGGCAACAGTGCGAAGCTATGCCCAGGAGTTTGCGCCTACCCTTTTGCGGT
This sequence comes from Cnidoscolus chayamansa, assembly GCA_948266635.1. Taxonomy (NCBI): domain Eukaryota; kingdom Viridiplantae; phylum Streptophyta; class Magnoliopsida; order Malpighiales; family Euphorbiaceae; genus Cnidoscolus; species Cnidoscolus chayamansa. The sequence goes on along the minus strand of CAOGCB010558905.1, from coordinate 2,211 downwards.
ACCGGAGTATATGCCGGGGCTGAGGCCGAGAAAATCACCCAACGGCGACATAGGAGTGGATGGGATGATAAGCGTGATCGGTCACGAGATTGCAGAGCTGGCAACGAACCCATTGGTGAACGCTTGGTACGCCGGGCAGGACCCAACTGCGCCGGTGGAGATAGCGGATTTGTGCGAGGGTATATATGGTACGGGAGGAGGTGGATCGTATACAGGGCAGCTATTGGAGGGACATGACGGTGCCACGTATAATATGAGGGGGATCAGACGAAGGTACTTGGTTCAGTGGTTATGGAATCATGTGGTCAGTTACTGCACTGGCCCTAATGCACTAGATCAGTAAATGAGTTGGTTTTATTTTGTAATTTGTAGTTTGGGGGCTTTCTATAATTTTTATTTTTGTTTGGGTTTGTGGGTGGTTTTGTGAAATGCATAGTTTGGGCTATATATATATATATTGTTTACTGTTGGTGTATAGAAAAATATCTTAACGATGAGCTCTGCTGTATGAGAAAATGGAGATATCTTGTAATAGGAACAGGGCATGAGAGAAATAGGAGTATCAGCAACATCATGCCAATATCAGTTGTCAAATAGTCTTTGCATACTTTTTATCTCGTAAAAAGTTAGGAGCATTCGAACCTTAAATTAAGTGTGCGTAATTGAAGATTATTAGTTCTTTTACGCGCATACGCTGCCAACTACCATCAATGTCTGATGATTAAATAAGAATGGTTAGTGTATAATTTAGTTTGGAAAAGCAGACAAATGTTTTTAATTGGGCAGCTAAAAAGATTGCAAAAAATAATACGGACAGTGTGATTGATCTTAAAAGCACAAGCACAAGGCATTGAGTATGAGGAACACAAGTCATTATCAACAAGCTGTGGGATTTAGGCCTATCTAAGTGAAGGGACCCATTTCTGCTTCTTTCTTTTATGAACTTTGTGGGATGAGTTAGGCTCTTTCTTGTTTGAAATAATGATATTTTGGATGCTTTTTCCTCATCCTTTTCTTGAGAACGCCACTCTTGCTTTGCCATCTAATCTAATTCAAAGGAATCTATATAATAATAATAATCCAAACATATGGATGGTCCAAGCAGGTTGAAATGATTTTGAGGTTTCAGAAATAACAAAGTATTTGTTAATTACAAATTTTTTTTATAAAAATAATTAATTAAATATATAAAATACATATTTATAATTTTTATATGCTATATATTAAATAAAATTTAAAATTTAGATAATAATAATAATAAAGATTTTCAGAATAAAATTTGTTATCATATACTAGATATCATCAAAAGCAAATATAAATCAATATATAATTCAATTTGAAAAAGGAAAAGATCGAAACCTAAATCCTCGATTTGATAAAAGACATACGAAGCTCCAAGGAAGACAATGTTGAGAATATTTGAACAAACATCAAAATTCAAAATCCGGGGGGTGAAGCTCAATAGGCATTACTCTTTCATTGATCTGGTGACCAAGATAGACAGATGAAAGTTACATCTCAAGTAACCATCTCCAGCTAGCTAAGAAGGATCAATGCAGTGACTGGTATAGTTGGTTCATTGGGAACACAGGTGTCCCTTTTTCTTTTTAATTTAAGGTTGGTAGGGATGATATATTTGTCTCAATCCATACCCAGTAGTCAATCCTTTAGATATAGAGGTCATTTTCTTCAAACACTCGGTTAGATTTGAGAATCAATGGTAGGCGGTGTCTCGAACACTTTTTTTAACTTCGAATTTGACCTCCTAAACCTTAGGTGCTTTTAAAAACCCTTCCTTGTCCTTTCTCCAGTCTTTCTTCATTTTATTATTATTATAAAAGAGACAAAACCTAATTTGGTACATTTACAGTCAGGAGATCATCAGTCCTTGTTCCCAACCAATTTCAGTTAAAACTTGTACGCTTCAAAGTAGTTTCTTATTCTAATTCAGTCTTAATTTGATTATTATTATTTTTTAATTTTAACAATATTAAAATTTATATTTATAGTACATTGTTAGTAAAAATAGTTAAAGAGAACTAAATTAATTAAAGAGTAATGTTTCATTGATATCAATGATATAAATTTTGAATGAATCAGTAGATAGGAAAGTTAAAAGGTGGGGGGGGGGGGGGGGGGGGGTGAGAGTTGAGAAAGTGTTGGTGCAAAATGTTTAGCATTGAAAATGGAGTATATGCAAAGGGGAAGAAA
>CAOGCB010558637.1:0-12914 GCA_948266635.1 Cnidoscolus chayamansa | reverse complement strand
GTCTTTTTCTTCTAAAAACTATTCTTACCTTTGCATGAAAATGAAGGAGAAGCGGAGAAAGAGCTTCGGTGGAAGATAATGACGTTGCTGGACCAATTTCTGTTTTGGTTTTCAAAGTGAAACCGATTCTCTTAGTTTCCTCTTGTTCTTCCTCTTGCCTTGAGTTGCTGCTTCATTCAAATCAAAAAGTTTGCTCACACTTAGCTTGAAAATGGAAGATGAGAGGAGAGGAGAGGGAGATGTTGGACCTTTTTCTCTGTTTTTGTTTTCCATTGAAAAATATTATATATTAAAATGATAAAAATATCAATATTAGATACAACTAAGTCTTATAATAATAAAAAATAATTTAAATACACTAAATTTATATAATATAATAAATTTTTAATAAATTAAATTTAAATACAAATAAATCTTAAATACAATTAATTGATTGATGTAATATTCCTGCATTATTGTCTATAAATGTAATATCATCAATGATTTTGCAAATCCTCTTGTGTGATTTACTTAAGTCCCTGCAAGATTGAGATTGGACTGTGAATATTGTGATTTCTGAACAGTTCCACTTACTACCCTTTATAAATGGACAGTTCCAGTTTTTTTTGGATCTCTGAACTACCAACTAGAAAATTCCTCTTTTTTGTATAAACTGATTGTCCTTCGGCCTACAAAGAACAAGAAAGATACAAGAGAAAATAGGTTCTGCACAATGAGAGGCTTTACTTTTTATGAGAGAGTCCTTGGAGCTTTTCATGACCACCCAACTGTATCTAAGCTCCTTGTTCTCTCCACTGTCAGGTTTTTATCCCTTTTTCTTCCCCTATTGTATTTCATTTCTCATTTCTGGTTTTTGTTTATATGCCTGACTGGCATGTTTTTGCAGTGGGGGAGGTCTGCTTGCATTTGCTGATAACAATCAATCCCAAAATTTAATTTCTGACTCTGCTCAAGGAGAACACAAGAAAAAGAAGTTGGTGGTTCTTGGAACAGGTTGGGCCGGCATAAGTTTTCTGAAAAACTTGAAAAGTTCATCTTATGATGTTCACATTGTATCTCCTCGCAACTATTTTGCATTCACTCCATTGTTGCCGAATGTTACAAATGGAACAGTAGAAGCTCGCAGCATCGTTGAACCTATTCGCAGCATTGTCAGGAAGGTAAGAAATTTATATGAAGATGCATTCTCTCCTTCTTTAATTGGCATTTCATCTTATATAATTCCTTTTTGGCTTCCTGTGTAATGTAAGCCAGAATACTCACAATAATTGTTGTTATTTTTCTGGCAGAAAACTTTTAAAGTTGATTTTAAGGAAGCTGAATGTTACAAGATTGATCCAGTGAATAAGAAAATTCATTGTCGGTCTAGGCATGCCAAGAATTTGGGTGGGAATGAGGAATTCACAATGGATTATGACCTGTTGGTGGTTGCCATGGGAGCTTGTTCAAATACCTTCAACACCCCTGGCGTTCTGGAATATGCCCACTTCTTGAAGGTTTCTTTGTATTGTAATGTGAAATTATTAAGTTCTGAAGGTTATGCCAGAAGTAAGCTGCTGAATTAATATCATGCAGGAAGTTGAAGATGCTCAGAAGATCCGTAGGTCCATAATAGATTGTTATGAGCGGGCAAGTCTTCCCAATATCAGTGAAGAAGAGAAGAAACGGATCATGCATTTTGTAGTTGTTGGTGGAGGTCCAACAGGTGTGGAATATTCTGCAGAGCTTCATGACTTTGCAGTTGAAGATCTAGCTCGGCTATATCCTTCTCTCAAAGACTACATAAGAATTACACTTGTTGAGGCAGGTGATCATATTTTGAACATGTAAGACATATGGCTTCTTTTAGAATTTAGCTTGTCTATGCTTGTTTTCTATGCTTAGTTATTTTCCAAGCAAAAACTGTGACTAATGGGTATGCTGGAGTGGGCTTACAATTGCTTGTTCTTGCAGGTTTGATGCAAGAATCACTGAGTTTGCCATGCAGAAGTTCGGTAGAGATGGTATTGATGTAAAGACAGGGTCAATTGTAGTAAAAGTTTCTGAGAAGGATATTTCTACCAAAGATAGAATAACTGGCCATACTGGTTCTATACCATATGGAATGGTTCTTTGGTCAACTGGCGTTGCTACTCGTCCTGTCATTAGGGAATTTATGAAGCAAATTGGCCAGGTTTGTTATGCTCCAACTACTTTGATTTTTTTGATTGCATTTACTAATCATGGATTAGCAAGTAATTAATTCAACTAAAGATTCATCTACATTTAAGCCCAGGGCAACAGGCGCGTTTTAGCAACTGATGAATGGCTGAGGGTTGAAGGATGTGATGATGTATATGCTCTTGGTGACTGTGCTACAATAGTTCAGCGGACCATACTGGTATGTGAATGCTGAGCCATTTAAATCTAAATAGGTGCAAAAGAATCACAATCCAATGCTATTGTTTAGCTCTTGGCATGATGATTTTGCAAGTCCTGTAATGTTAAAGAACCTTATAATAGAATGCATTTGCCTGAATGGTAATGTTCATATTCTTGATCTACATCATATTTAAGGTTTGACAATCAATATGCAACCGCCATGTTCGTGCTAATAAGATTAGTTTGTTTATATTTGCATTTCTTATTCTTTATCAGGAGGACATTGCAGCAATATTCAGTAAGGCAGACAAGAATAGTAATGGTGTTTTAGATGTGCAAGACTTTAAAGAAGTTGTTGACCACATCTGTGAGAGGTACCCTCAAGTGACTATTTATTTGCAAAGGAACAAACTGAAAAACTTCTATCACTTACTGAAGGATGCTCAAGGAAATGACCAAAAAAAGATAGACATCGAAACGTTTAAGCAGGCTCTATCTGAAGTGGATTCTCAAATGAAAAATCTTCCTGCAACAGCTCAGGTAAACTTAATTAACTTTTTTTTTTCTCTGACACTTTTCAACCTGTACTTGTTTTTCATTCTGGTTTATATAGGTTGCTGCTCAACAAGGTGCATACCTTGCAAATTGTTTCAATCGCATGGAGCAGTGTGAGGAGTGTCCTGAAGGTCCTATCAGATTCAGGGGAACAGGCCGACATCGTTTTCATCCCTTCAGGTACAAGATGTCCTTCCAACTATCTTCTTTCCCTTCTTTTGATCCATATGCTATGAAGTATTATTTGCAGATGCTTTTCCTGATGCTTAAGTCACCTGCTAGTCACTTGATGGAAGTTTTTGTCCTTGAGTCTCAACTTTTTCTAGGTTATAAACCATCTGCTATATGATGTCAACAAATTGTTCTTCCTCTTATAGAGGCCAAGTGTTTATTTGGAAGATATCTGAATATATAAATACAGAGTTGCTAAACTGATAAAACATGGAAACACTGATACATCTGTAATATTTAATCTAAGGTACAAACACTTGGGACAATTTGCTCCGCTGGGAGGAGAACAAACTGCAGCTCAACTTCCAGGAGATTGGATTTCCATTGGTCGCAGCACTCAGTGGCTCTGGTACTCGGTTTATGCAAGGTAACACTCCTGCTCAGATTTTCAATTTTACAGGTCTATAGGTAGTTGATCGTCCGATGTTTCCCTTAAACTTGCAGTAAGCTAGTAAGCTGGCGAACAAGAATATTGGTGATATCTGACTGGATCAGAAGATTCGCATTTGGAAGGGACTCTAGCAAAATCTGAGTGGTGGAGGCTAGGGCAGCTCCTGGAAGATTTCATTCCATCTTTACTTCATGCATAAAAATTTTCTTTGCATTCTTTGTTTATTCTGTCCTGTATTGGCTACAGTTTCAACATGATTTTTCTTTGATCTTGATATTATATAGGAATTCTACATGTAGTGGCGAACCAATAAACTGTTAAAATCTTGTTGGATCTACTAGTAATCACATCTCAAAAATTTTCCTTTTCAAGACGATCGTTACCTTGTTCTGATTTCATCATCTCTCTTGATAATTTCAAATTTTCATCGTCTGCTTGTACCTCTGTCAATGTTCTTAACAATGATGAATCTGTCAAATGTAGTGTCGGTTTACTGTTCCTGAGATTCTCTTTTAACAGATCTCACTAATTAAATTCTGTCAAAGTTTTATGCACACTAAAATCAAAACAACAAAAGTTGAACTAAGAACATCATTGCAATAACTGATAGCACATATCCATGAAGGTTGAAACATTTTATCATCAAATAAAATGTTATCATCGACCAAAAGCAAGAGACAAGCTTACCCTCTTATTGCATACCACAAATCAAGTAACTAGAAAAAGAAAAAGAAAAAGAAAAAAAGATAAAGGAAGACTTGCAACCCATTTAGACAAAGCAATCCCATAACAAGAATTATGGATTTTCAACATAAATCAGTAAAGCAATTCAAGATGGACTAAACTTCATGTCCTCTTCTTCAAAGCTCAGAGCCTGACAAACACAGTCCCCTGCAGGTTCCTCTTCATCAGTGTAAAAGAACGATTTCCTCCCAACCAAATCAGCCACCCTTTTTGCAGCTCCCGAGTCCCTTGGGGTCTCATTCACACATCGTGAAGTCTTTATCTTCGGTAAAACATCACCCATCACCCCAAAAGATGGCACAGATTCTTCCACCACAACTTCACTTTTGTATATCACTACTTCACTTGGTATTTCCCACTTCTTCTTTACTTTGTTACTCTCTACTCTCTGATTCACTCCATTGCCTCGAGAAGCACGCCTTTTATTGCCATCTTCCTTATCACTGTCAGGCAGAGACCTTTTTCGAATCTCACTTGAAGTTAAGTTCCCGTTAGACTGATTCATAGCAAACTGATTATACCTACTTGGTACTACCCGTCCGGGTTTCACTGGCTTTTTATTTGGCACTGATTTTTCTCCATCTTTGAATAGCGTCTTTGGACGGATTAATGCAAGAAACCCATCTTCTTTTTTCACTGCCTTCTTAGATCCTACTGTAGTAGCAGCCAGCTTCGGAGCTTGAATCTTGGACACAGTTTTTCGCGATCTTGGACTTACACTTAAGCTCTTTCCTCTTTCTTTGGTTGCTCTTAACTCGTGGATTTCTTCAAGCTTCCAGAAGCAAGATTTCCTGCGATTTTGTGTAGAAACAGGAGTCATTTCTTGCTTACCAGATAACCGCGACTTAGCTCCGGAAAGTATCTCAGATGGCCCCAAGCTGACCCCTCTTCGATTAATCTTTGTTGCTTTCGCACTAGAAAGCAACGGCTCTTCAATTTTGACAGTCTGCTTCGGCTCCATGAATTTTGCTGGCACAATTCTACCTCTCCTTTCTATTTTCAGACTCCTCTGTGCCTTTTCCAGCCTAAGCGCTTCGAGTCTTGACGATAAGCGGCTCATTTCCTTCTCAACATCTTCTATCTCCTTGTCTATCTGTCTCTCATCACGATTTTTCTCTTCTTCCAGAATCAAATTCTTAGACACCATACCCGGTTTGGAAACAAGCTTCAAGGGATTCCCTTGCGCATTAGCAATGATGCTGTTGCAGTTAAGGGGCTTGATGGGTGTAGAAGACACCGAAGATTTGAGAGAAACAGGGGATTTCTGAAAAACAGGGCTGAGATTCTCCTTGGTGCAACTAGATTCAAGAGATTGAGTCCACCAAGATGATTTGATCCGCGTCGACTCCTCTGACTCACCATTGTCGAAAGCTGCATTGTTCCACACCTGTAGGTCTGGTGCATTAATCTCATCGGGGTAGTGAAGGATACTCATTATTCTTGGAAAATGGTGTTTCTTGATAGTGAAAAAGATTGGTTTTTTCTTCCTGTTCTTATACTGGGCGTTGATCTTGGAGAGTTTTTGTTGAGAGAGATCACAATTCACTGAGATAGAAATGTATAAAGACGGAGAGAGAGAGAGAGAGAGAGAGAGAATATATCTTTAATGAGGAAAATTTGTGTTTGAAGATTATTTGACCGTTGGAGGGGTAGGGGGAGGAGAATGGAGATATAACGTTGGGGAAGGAAGGGAGCTGGTAATTAAATCTAGTCCGTTGGATGATAAACGGCTTCTATAGACGCTCCGATTTGATTTAAAGTTTTTATCTTTGGTTAATTAAAGGTCAAACGTACCACCTGATTGGTCCCATTTGGAGCGTCTAGGTGGAACGGAAACGGTGCGTTTTCGTGCGAGGACTTGGATTAGGTCACACCGCAGAAAGACATCGCAAGTGCCCCAATTATAACTCTCTGTTATGCCTTTCTCCACTTTCCAGCCGATCAGGCAATTCGTTCCTGGCGCCGAAAAGATTGATCGAGGAAGCTTTTCACGGTGGATCTTTTAGAGAGATATGAGACGAAGGGCAATGGTGTGATTTGGAAATGATGTAATTGTAATAGGAACTGGGTGATTAGACGCGATTTCACGGTGATTATTATGGCGAGTGAGGTTGAATTAGATTATGTTAAGACTGAAAAATCATGTGATCTGTTGTTGGTGATTTGAAATGTAGACAATGATCTTTTCTAGGGGAGCAATCTATACAGAGTGTTTGTTGATCCTGGTAGGAGCCACTGTATTGATACTGTGGTTGGTAGGGGAGGAGCCGAGACTTGCTATACTCCTGCAAAATGGAGCAAACCTCGTGTTCCAACCAAATTTGGAAGGTCTTGCTGTTTATGCTGTTGCTTGGAATAGACCACAGATACTGAAGGTAAATTTATTCATTTATTTTATGTTTTTGTACGCCAATTGTTTGCTTAATTGTCTGCTTTAATGCAGTTTCCACGAAGTATGTTATTCTGGCCACGAAGGCCGACTTCAACTGCAACTAATTGTAATGAAAAACCTACAAATGTTAATTTCAGTGGAGTAATAATTTCCCTTTTTTCAATAAATATTAGCTGTTATTGCGATTCAATCTGCTTGAGACTAACCAGAGATCAGATATGCGAATAAACGTGATCGGAAGCCAGAAATTAATAATTCCTATGGCTTGATAAAGATAATTTTGAGGTTAATATGCAAGAGCAAAGCATTCATAACTGTTCTTCATTTCCTTTTAAGTCTCCTGTACAATTTTACAGTTCTTTTCTTTTACAGAGGAGAGGATTGATTGTATTCGATAATCTCAACAGGTCTTTTACTCGGTCAACGCCGATTCAACCTCTCTAGGATTCACATCTCACACCACCGAGACAAACTCTCTCAACTTCGCCATTCTTGAGCTCAGATCAGACGCCAGATTGACACTGCGCTCACCCCTGGCCCCAGCAATTCAAGTACATCACTCGTCGAAAAGACTCGTCTTTTTCCCTAACTCCCTCGTCCAAGCGAGGACTTCCAGGAAGCCCGTCGGGATCTGATCCGACTGCTGCAGCAAGTGGCCGAAGATCGGACGAGTCTCCGCTGGAGAACAGCCGTCTCTTGCCGTGCTGCAGAGACTTGAAGCTAGATCTCCATTTAGAGCCTTGGTCTGGATGGCCTTGAACGACGGCCATGCTAGCTGCCATGCAAACCCGATTCAGGTAACTCATTTTACGATAGTGAAAATAATATGTTATTCGGTTATCGGAGAATGAAGAAGAGGAAGTGTTTTTTTTTATAGAAGGGAACAGCGGTTTTATAAAACAGAAAACAGGAAACAAGGAGTGGTTTTGGGGTAATAATGGAGGGCCCCTTTTGGGGTAATAATGGAGGGCCCGTTTTGGCCTCTTCTGGAGTCTTGGATTTATTCATTTGTGTACCGAAATGAGTGCTTATCGGGAAGAAGATTTCTCGTCAGACGTCGCTAAGCTTTTTTCTTTTTAATTATGTCTAATTTACTTAATTTTTTAAATAAATTAGTATAATATAAGCTCATAATCAATATTATTTATAATCTAATTTAATATTGAATAAAAAAAAACCTAATATTTGGAATACGTGATAATGACTATATTATAAAAATAAATGGATAATTTTGATATCTTATTCAATTAATAGGCTGTGCCCCTACGATATGATATGATGATGTTGATGTTGATGTTGTGGGAAGGACAAGCAGATGCCCAAATCCAATTTGGATTACCTTATCACTTCTCATAAAAAGAACGGATAAGGTAACCCAAAAATAAAAAAAATAATCATAATCAAACTTAATAAAATTTTAATATTTAAATTTATTTTGGATTGTTTATACTTCAGTTTTAGTTCTAAAGAAAATAATAAAAATTGAGGGTTTCAAACTGTTGATTTCAGTGAAATTTGGATTTAAAATTGGTGAAGTGACCAAAATCGATGACCAATTCAACAGAAGTCTGTGGACTAAACAAATCGCAGAGTTTCCATAGCCGCCCTGTGCATAAGCGAGATGGAATGGGGGTAAATATCGGGAGAAATGAGAGAGGATAATTTGGGAGGGTGGGCAGGTGGCGAACTTATCTATGGGGATGATAATGACTCATGATGGTGCTGCCAATGGTAAGGAAACAGCTTCATCCTATTGCTTTAAATGTTAGGGTCCCAAAGTAATTTAAATACATTTGTCGTAGCATTCCATCGAAATGGGGTTAATTTTGTCTTTTCATCCACAAGCTTTTTTCCACGTGTTGTGATAAGACTCTACTTTTAATTGGCTTTTGCTTAATACTAGTATGAGCTGGGACTGGGAGAGGCCATCCATCACGTGCCATTGTTGGCTCACTTCTTTTTTTAGTTTAATCTATTTTCATATGTTAATTTATAATATATATATATATATATATATATAATTAGTAATATTTTAAATTTTACATCATTTGAATGATAAAAGGTTTTTTTTTTTTTTTTTTTTTTTAAATAGATCTACATAGATAGGATGGCAATCCTTTGAGAGTGGGTCCCATTTGGATGTTGATGACAGGTAACATTGGACCCTACCCATTTAATATCATTTTTAGAAAAACACTATTTTTTTTTTATATATTACTTTAAATCAATTACTTGTACACAATAAAAAGATCCTTTCTCTCAAATTTAATATCTCCTAATTAAAAATTTTCAAAGTGACATAAGTCTCCATTAAATCAATTATTAGTTGTTTGTATTATATGATATGTTATATATGATCTGATGGATGGTTTTAATTAAATCAACATGAACCTAATATTAATTAATATAAGGTGGTAGGTTTAAGTAGCTGTCAATTGCATTATTTAGCAGATAAAGATGCTTTTTCTTTTTTTCGATTTCCTGCAAGTAAGTTTATGATAATGGAGGATGCATATCTTTTTCTCAAAAGTATAAAATAATCACACACACCAAATGATTTCATTTTTTTATAGGCACTCCAAACACAGCTTTATCTGGTATCTCTAATCCACTTAATTAATACTCTTTATGATCACTAATTTACAATGTTAATATAATAATATCAAGATTGTTTTTCATCTACTTTTATATCTAACCCATCACTCTCTTTCTAAAAGCCACTATTACCCATCCAGATTTCATCTTTTTTATATAGTTCATGCCCCTTATCTTAAATTATGATTTCTTATATAAATTAACCCAAATAGAACTACAATTTGAATTCATGACTATCTATGATCCTCAACCTTCGAAGCAAAACCACTGACTTAGACCTAAAATCATCTATTAAACAAAATATCACATAAAAAAAATACAGTATACAATACCTCACCAACACTGCCCATTGCTGTCCAACCTCTCTCTTCCAACTCTTTCTCACTACTACGCTATACATGCAAAGTTGAAATGCATAAACATACAGATTACAAAGCCTGTTATATGAATTGGGAAGAAGCTGACTCCAAACCTCTTCTTCTGGCAGTTCCAAACTATATATCTCTGCTGATCCTTTTATGAAAGGCCTACTACATAGAATATATCCTACTGACTATGTTCTCGCCTTATGGGGTTAGTATTTTTGACAAATATGTCAAGCTCAAATGTTGCATACCAAATCAAATAGAATCAGATTCTTTTCTTCCATCATTTTTTGCCAGATTCTTTCCTTCTTCATCTTGATGGTCATTCCCTGCCACCAGACAAGCATCTCTTCGATGGAGGAAGAATATGATTTTACATCAAAGATTAGATGCATCAAATCAAAAAGGATATATTCGCACACATACTTTAATGGTCTTTTTCAACAAAATAAACGAATAAAAGAGCTGCAGAGCATAAAGAACCCTCTTAACAGAATGATTCACCAATATTTTAGCAATGAAGAATGAAGATTTTGCAACTATCAGCAGCCTGATATTACCATGAACAGGGGCTCCTACAATTTCAATCCATCCCCAAGTGGAGATCGGAGAACGGGACGTGAATATGGTATCCGTGCTCCTAACAACTCTAACTGGAATTACACCTCATCCACGTTTCCTCGGTTCTCTCCTTCCCTGGTCACTCTGGTAAGTGTCCAAAGCCATGACATTTTCATAAAACAGAAAGCAAGTATATCCTTGCCTAGTGAGCCGTGAGACTTGACTTGTATTAGGATGGAAGCAGAGATGTTTCTGATGATCCATGGCCACCAATGGAGGAGTCACTGATACCTTTCCGTTTACTGGGGTACCTTCCTTTCCCTTTCCTTCTTTCAATTACAAAAAAGAAAAAAAAGAAAGACATTCTTTTTCTAGGTGGTACCACATTTAGAGCAAATGGATGTATGATTAGAGTTTTAGATGTGCTTATTTCCATTAATCTCCTGGGAATTAAACATACGCTTCCCACTTCTTATCATTTGCATAGGCTATTAATGGAATATAAGAAATTTTTCTATCTCTTGACTAGCTAGTGACATCAATGGAATATTGCAGTTTTCCCACGCAACAACATTCACTTAGGCCGTTTTTTCTCCTCAATAATGGCCTTGGAAGGGAGTCCCCTCCAAGACCAATGGAACAAGGGTATTTTCAGGGGTCTACTTCCACACAAGAAGACTCCCGATTGACCCAAGATGAGCAAATGAAGGCACTAAAGAAGTTGAAGAAAGAAATGTATAATCCTGTCCCCAAGAGGATTTCTAGCAGATTGTGCTTGTATTACAGAGATGAAGCTGCAAGGATTCTCAGAGAGAGGGCAAAGGAGAAAGAAGAGGATGAAAAGAGTTGTGCAGTTTGCTTGGAAGATTTCGAGCCTAAAGAAATGGTGATGGTAACCCCATGCAACCATATGTTTCATGAGGAATGTATTGTGCCATGGGTGAAGAGCAATGGGCAGTGCCCAGTTTGCAGGTTTGCACTCTGTGACCGAATTAGAGGAAACACTGCAGGACCCTCAAACAATAATAACATCCCTAGTTTACCACCCAATAATCTATCTGCAGGGGACCTAATTTCAATCTTGAGATCAATGGGAATCATGTAATTAAATGTCAATGACAGTGATTTCTTCTTGTAAATCTCAAGCCATCTTTTTCTTATTTGTATAGCAATTCCACATGGATTCAGAATTCCAAGAAAAATAAAAGGAAATGATATATAATCCAGAAGTATGAGTGTTGAATTTGGTTAAAAATAATTTATGATTACTGGAATTTACAAGCTATACGAATTTTCTAAATCTCTTCCAACTTGATAAAAAAGAAAGAAAGATTCCTCAATTGAGACCCCAACAACTCAAGTACATGACTTTCCTTAGGGATTCCTCTGACTGCTTTGCCTTGTCTTCCTTGAGACTTGTTGAACCCATAGCACGTGAAGAAGATGAAGAAGAGAGGATGCTGGCCATAGAAACTGACCTGAAATGGTTCTTGGCATGTTGGTGCAATGACCTTATTGCATAGTTCCACCTACAAAAGCCTTGATCTTTCAGTGCCTCCACAGCTCCAATGCTTGCTGCTACCATCCAAGCTTTGCTGACTGAACTCATGTTGTTACATAAATGAGAAAACTAAAGGATGACTTGAAATCAAGAATAGAGGGTTTGATGAAGCAAATGGGGAGTAGAAGTAGCTTATATAGAAGTAAAGTGTTGGGAAAACCAGAGGGCATAGATGGTTTAGAGCCAATGGTATACAGAACTTGTTAAGAGAGTGGAAGATGGATGTATTAGTAGATGGTAGGGCCAACCAACATGGGCACACAGTTTTGGTAAATATAAAAATCCAAACAGAGCCCAAAGTATGGGAGGGTAGAGTAGAAAACGCGCTTGTATGGATGAGCATGACAAAAGGAAAATCCCAGCCCCATCATATTCATGATTTTACTATTTTTTTCTTTTATTTTCAAAATTTGTAGGTCTTTTTTCCTTTCCTCAGAGTGGTTTTATTTATGGCAGAGTTTCAAAATACGATATGAATTCATTCTATTTGAACCTCTTACAACTTTTTTCATGTAAAAGGCTTTCCTCGTCTACCAGTAAAGATCATTTTTTTATACCCCAATCATCTGTACACAAGCAATTTCTTATTGATATATTTAGATATTATAGAACTCTAATTTGGGGTCCTTGATTTCGATCATAAGAAAATCTTTATGGTATGAAACAGTAGAAGAAATTACTTCTTTTGGGGCTTGTTTAATTCCGATGAAAACAGCCATGTTTCTGCCTTTCCCAGTACTCCACATAATAAACATAAGCAGCTGTATTTGAATATCTTCATCAAAGGGACTCATGAGGTTTTCCCAACAATCTTTCATGGAGGAGTCTTGAATATGTATTGATCTAAGCTTTTGAACACATGCCTATAATTCTCATATTCTCCACACAAGCAGCATCATTGAAGAATATATCGCAGTTGAGATTGTACTAGAGAGCTTGTTGGAAGTTTTTCACCAAAGCAAACTCAAAAGATAGCAAGTTTTAGCGGTACAGCCAAAGTCCAAATTTCAGATATAATGATATTGAATTCCAAAGAGCCCAATAGGAACAGCCAAAATGTTTCTCACCTCTTCTTCCTCAAGATTGTCCTATTGTATCTATTTTCCATTGCTGTTTTGTCTGTCCAAGAGATAGCTTGTGTGCCTAAGAAAAGGATTT
>CAOGCB010558521.1:0-17837 GCA_948266635.1 Cnidoscolus chayamansa | reverse complement strand
AGGCCTGTGATTGCATTGCCATTACAATTGGGCTGGGCCATCAAATGCTGATCCAACACCAAGCCCAACCCAGAACAACGATGCCAGCCATACGAACGAAATACAACCTCACAGCATAGTCTGGTTAACATTCATTGGTTTCATTCAAAATCAAATTGAAAAATTTTTAAATTAAAAACCGAATTTTCAAATTTTCAAAACTCGCAAGGAATCAGAATATATGAAAAATTGAATTGAATCAAAGAATGAATTTTTTTTTTTTTTGTTCGATTCGATTTTTTCTATTTGTTATATATATTATTTTTTAAAAAAATTAAAATTAAAAATATAAATAAAATCAAAATAAAAATAATATTTATTTAATAAATTAATTAATATAATTAATCATTTTTCATTTCTATTCATTTTAAAATTATATATAATAAAAAATCATAACAAACCCATTAGAGCATCTGCATTGGAAGGAGGAGTATGAAACTTCTCCTCAGAGGAGTAGCCACATTGGATGGAAGAGAAGAAGGAGGACTACTCCTCCGGCTCTTCTTTCAATAGCGGCAAGAGGAGAAATCCTCTTGAGGAGAAAAAGGAAACAAGCTAATTTTGGCCACTTAAAAGTAGCCGTGGCTTGCTTTTTTTTTTTTTTAATAAATAAATTTATTTTTAATTTTTTTAATTAATTTAAAAAAATAATTTTAAATATATTTTATATTATTATTATTATAAAATAAAATTTTAATTTGTATGTATTTTTTAAATTTAATTATTAAAAATATATAAAATTAAAAAAAAATTATTGTCTACTTTTTTTTTTAATTTATTAAATAAAAAAATTTATATTAATTAAAATAATTAAATAGTGTAAATATTTAATAATAAAATAATTATATGGGTCCCATACTGAATAGTATTTTAGTAGTTCTTTTGATGTAAGAGATAAGGAGGAGTAAGTGAAGAAGTTGTGTACTGGGCCCACAAAATCTGATGTAAAGGAGAGAGTTATTTAGTAGTCCTTTATTTAGTAGTTCTTCTAATGCGGGTGGCCTAACGGGTGGGATAAGGAAAAGACTACGGCTCAGATGATGAGAGGTGGTTACGTCCACGTCACGATCACACACTTTATATTTTGGTATTGAAAATTTTTTTTTGGGCACAGAAGCTTAGATCCACCTTTTAGAATTAGGATACGATTAAATTCGAATTTAATATTAATTAATAAAAATGAATATTAATTTTTGTCATTAAATTTATAGGAATTATAAATTTTAATGTTTTTTTTTTAAATTATAAACTAAGATGTTCCTCTTATCATTCGAATTCTAAATCTTTTACCATTATTTTTAAGTTTAAATTAATAAATTAGGGGGTAGGTCTCATGTGAGCTTGTATTATCCACTGTGTTATATTATAAAACCCAATTAAAAAAATAAAATAATTGGAAGGAAAATAGAGTGAATGTGGTTAAGAGGTAGGAGCCAATATAATATCAGATGAGACAATTAGGGACGCACGTGAAGGTCTGAATAATAGAATGAGCTTAACATATTATTATCAATTTTATGGTTACGTTTTTAGCATATTTTTTATTTTCTTTAGTGTAGTTTATCTTTTTATTTTAAAAAAAATTATTTTTAATTCACCAAAAATCCATTAAATTGAATTTATAAATTGGTTTCTCTAAATCCTACACTTTATCCACCGCATATTTAATGGTTCATTTTTGTAATCTTAACAAACTAATAAATTAATTTCAATATAAAAGGATAAATGGAAAAAAATAATATGTTTATTTTTTTATTTTTAAATCTTACAAGGAAAATTAAAACTAAAGATGAAAATAAAGATGAATTAGTGAATAACACATATTATCAATTATTTACCTATCACATATTATTAGACTGATAAATTTTTGTACGTACATTTTTATAGATAAATATTACTGATAAAAAAAATAATCGTTGATACTTAACGACTTAATATTTAGTAAGTAATATATATTAAAATTGTTCATAATAGTATATATAGGTTGTTGTTAATGAATGATAAATTACTAATAAATACCGACCAATATTATTTGGTAGCAAAATTTATATTTTAAAAATTATAGATGCTATTTCAATTTTTTGATAAGTTGAATGGTCAATAAATTTATTTAAATTGTATTTAAAAATTATCAATAAATATTTCCATCAATAATTTTTATTTTATTATTTTATTAACTTTATTTTTTTTATTGCCTATTTTTTTACTAAAATATATATAAAAATATGTAATTTTCAAATTTCATATATATATATATATATATATATATATAGTAAAAATGCAACACTCATTATTTTTGCAATGACGAAAATTGAATTTTCAATCAAAATATTCAATTCATAATAGTTATTAGAGTCTAAAATATAAATTTAAAAGAGTTAAAGGAGTCTAAAAGTTAAATGAGTTGTGCTGGTACCAAATATTAGAATTTATTTTATAATAAATTATAAAGTATATGCTTATCTTGTAAATATTAAATGTATATATCAGTCATATTAAATAGTTAAATTCGTGTTGTGATCAAATTAGAACTGTTGATTATTGAGGTACTAGTTTAATAATATGATTAAAAGTGTAGATGCTAATTTGACATCAAATTCGATTTTGTTAAAGGGTAAAAATAAATATTTATCAAATTATATATAAAAGGACTATGGTCCCTAGTATATAGATATATAGGTCAAGAGTTTCTTTTTCCTTTTGGAAAAAACTCAAAATTGACAATCTAATATACTGGAAGATGAAGACATCATTAAGCAATCAACAACTTGATTCAAATAAAGAATTATCAAAGGCAAATACAGATATACTTCCGTTCTCATTTAAATTTTCGATGATTTGACATGATTGATTCATGACATAATTTAGGATTTCAATCTATCACAACAGGCACTAGTTAACCAAAGGAAGTCTTTACATGTGAGTTAAAATTGAAATAAAATGAGTTGTAAAGTAGTGAATTTCAGGTCATTGGTGAGAATTCATAATAATGTAATTGCACGTTGAATTTGTTAATTTAATTAAGTTGAATGAAGTTGATGAAAAGTGGAAATGTGTTTAAAAGTGTAAGATGTACAAAATTGCAGGTTTTTGGCATGTTGAATTGTATAAGAATCGAGTTTTAAACTTAGGTTCGGTAACCAAAAGTAAGGTTCGACTACTGAAATTAGATTTTATGCTGAAGCATATTAGGCAGCGAAAGGTGCCGCCGAAGCATGGCATAGCTTGGTAAGAGAAATGGTTCGACCGCTAAAAGTAATGTCGAATGATGGATAGGGAGTTTCATGTTTTAGTTTCGACTGTTGAACGAGACTAAAAAAGTAAAGGTTCGTCTCTATATGGAGATTTATGTCTGTTGAATCTTACCGTTGAAAGTTTTTTACCAGCAATTTAACTTAAGTTGCAAAGTGTAATTTGATATTATGTATATATGATTATTATGGGGATTTTGGGATATGTTCTAAAGTGTGTAAATAATTTTTAATTCTAAGTCCGTCTAGGATTGGATCTCTGGAAATCGGAGACTCTAATGACATATAAAATATTAGTCTATACTCTATTATTTAGGTTGGTGAATATTAAACTAATGTAATATGATATAAAAATGATAAAATATTTATAATATATTCATGCATCAGCTAATATACTAATAGTGAAACTATTTACACCTTTTTATTGTGATTCAATTCTCTACATTAAATTTAAATAATTTTTTATTCAATTAATTAATTTATTTTCCCATTAATATTTATAAATAAAAAAATAATTCTTCTAACTTAAATATGAAAATTAATTAAAAAAATTCATTAGAATTCAAATTTTATTAAAATATTTGGATTCCAAACCTTTCTTCTTTCTTACATTAGTTGTTTGTGGGGGCTTTACACTTTTTCATTATAAATAAATAAATAAATATATATATATATATATATATATATATATATATATATTTATATTTTCATAAATTTATTTTTTACATTTTCAATTAACTTTAAAACACATTTAGTAATGGACATAAAAAAATAAAAATAATAGTGAAACAAAGGAAACGCGAAACGCAAATCATGTCAGAAGTGGATTTTTTTTTTTTTTTTAAAATGTAAGAAGTGCTTGTGATATCATAACTAAATTATAAATATACATATAACAAAAGGCTAATTGGACAAAGAAAGTTAGATGCTTTTGAATTTTGTTATAAAGCTTTTAATTTTAGATTTATTAGCTCAAGTTTAATTTTAATCTAATTTTAAATTAATATATAAAAATTAATGTTATATAAATCAATTTTTAATAAAATTAATATTTATCAAAATTAATATTGAATAATTAACTTTTACATATGAAAGAAACTTAATTTTATTTATAAAATTCAAAATTTAGGTGTAAACGAATCGAGCCGAGCGGAGCTTAAAAGAGTTTAAATTTGGCTCGTTAAAATTTTTTCGAGCTTGAGCCAAATATCAACAAGCTCAAATTTAGTTAGTTTAACAAACGAGCCAAGTTTTTATCAAGTCAAATATCAAATAACTCTAAAAAAATTTAACTTTACAATTTAAAAAATTTTTAGTTTGAAAATAATAAATTTCTTTAAAAAAATTCATCTACTCTGTAATCCTAATAATTTTAATTTAAAAATAATAATTTTAATATTAAATAATTTTAATTAATGAAGCCTACTCGCAAATTTATAAATTAAATGAGTTTTAAGCTTATTGAATCGAATATTTACAAGTCCAAGCTTGACTTATTTACTAGACGAGTTTAAAAATTAAGCTCGAATTTGACTAATTTAAAAAATGAATACAACCCGACTAAGCTGTTATCGAGCTAAATCTTGAATAGCTTACAAATATTTTGATTCATATACAGTTCTATTAAAAACTACATTCAATTAAAAAAAATAAAAAATAAAAAATAAATCTAAAAGGTCAATTAAAAAGACTTAATATTTACATGAATTTGAATTTTAATATAAATATTTTATTTTTATATTTATTATCATAATATATTTAATAGAGTGAAATTTTAGATAAATTTAAAATTAATATATGTAAAATTTATATTTATATACATAAAATTTAACTAGATAATACTAAAATTTAATTATAATCATAAGAAATTAATTTGTATATATTTTAAAACTTAATTTTATATGTAAATTTTAAGATCACTTAAAATTAAAAATAAAACAATAAATTTAAAATTAAAATATTAAATTATGTAACTATTAAACTTTTTTATTTAATTGATCAATTTGAAATTTAAATATTTATATTAAAATATAACTATATAATCATTAAGTCTTTTCTTGTCCAATTGACTCAAAGTGAAAAATCAAGCAGAAATGTATATGAATTTTTCAAAGAAAAAAGAGAGATAATGCCAAATAATTAGAAAAGAAGAACCGATAAAGTATAAATTATCCATTAAGCTATATACTTTTAGAAATTCTCAAAGTACCAAAAAAGAAGTTCAAATCAAATATTAGATTTATTAGCAAATACTTAGCTGGACAAATTGCAAGTTAACCGACTAAGCATAAAGTAATTTATACTTGCTCTAGATTATGAAGAAAAATAAAAAGGAAAAAAGAAAAAAGAAAAAAGCAGCCTCCACAGCATTTGTTATTTATTCTATAGGATCAGATTCAGGTGGAGGGAGGAGGAATTTAATCATAATGGGTCACCTCTTTACTTACAATTTCATAATGTGAACTCTAATTCTTCATGCTGTAATACTTATCCAACAACTTTTCAGAATATTCTCCAAATGTGAGTGAACGATTGGCCAGCATCAGCTGAAAACAACACCAGCAATTTTCAGCAAGTCATGTTCTTACCCATTATGCTCTACAGACTTAACTCATACTCCCTTCATTATCAGTAATTAAGAAATATTTTTCAAGTTAAAAAAAAAAATTAAAAATTTTCATTCTAAATAATATAATTAATACAAAAATTAATTAAAAGGAATTTTCTTGATTCTAAACATGTGAATATGTTGAATAATAAAAAAAGAAATTATTATCTAGTTTAAAAATTGAGAAAGAAGAGAAGCATCTATCATAGAGGAATAAGACTTCCATTTCAATGAGCTTCAAGAAAGAGTTGGCAGTACCTAGCTTTGTTAGTGTTCCTAATTTTACTAATTTGATATTTTGCCTTGTCTTTTCCTTTTCCCCACTGATAGCATTCCGAAATAAACAGTTCAAACAGATATTGACGAATGTCCAAAGAGCACCCCAACCAAGATTAAATAGGACTCACCGTCTGAGAATTAGCTCGGCTTCACAGACTAAAACATGACTCAAAGACCATACCTATATATCCCTAAAAGACCTGCTATATAGTTCCCTAACCACACAATACGCCATCCACCGTAAAAATACGGTTTTAGAAAACTTTTGTCACATCAACCGTAATATATAGATTTCCCCATTAAAATTATCAAATCTCTTGAACAACCAAATAATTACATACAATGAACTATATTCTTACCATCCAATTATATAAACCTAACTAAGTCCACGAAGGACATTACCAGAAGTTTCCTAAACAACCAAAAAACAACACTTCTCTTACCCCATTTAACTCCTCTCAAAAGAAACATTCCAACCACATATTTCCTAGTCCGAGTCAGTCCCGCTCAGACTGACTCAGCCATTAGGATAACCCACCCGATCACTTCCACGACTCGCTCAGCAATTAGACCTAAATCCTACACTTACAGCTCACCACTACTATAGATCCCCCATGTGTCACTTTCCTATTACTTACTAAAATCTGAGCTATCACCCACTCGTCATGGATTGTTAAATGAATTTGCCCTCGTTTTGGGTACAATCACGGTTGGTGTCTCCTATTCTTATGTTCAAAAGGAGACACCAAGGATATATTCCCATCGTTTTCTCATCTTAAATTCTTAAAAAGTTCTCAAAATAAAAGCATTAAACGTTCTGAGACTTAAATCACTTGCCTCTTTGTGAATATGCATCTCCTCGGGGAGGTTGAGCTTTTCATCCCTGCAAATGAAATTAAAATGGAAATTCAACGCAAATATTTGGTAAATTAATGTAAGTTTTGTCATAGTACAACGATGATGAGAGAACGTATTACCTACGTTTGGATGTATATCCAACCAATAATTGACAAATCATTAAAATATTAGTGCACCTTACTACAAAACAGGGTGGATCCCAATACAAAATATAATTTTTCTAATGATGACACTATTAAGGAGGACATTGATCTTAGGTTCAAATTATCATCAATGTTTCAAATACTGAGAAATTAATCAACCGAAAGAACAAGGTAAAAAAGACATGTAAAAGCATGTCAGCCGAGGCCACAAACTTTATGCGGAGCAATCACCAGAAGCCCAAAGTATCAATGAAACTGACTGGTAATCACAGTTAAGCATAGTTCATTTTTTACTGTGCTATCACATAAATACAGAAAAAAGTAGCGTTTTTCTGGTCCATTATTTTATTATCGTACCAATCAGGTTGCATGAATAATGCAAATGTTGATCGGTCAACACCAGAAGCATCCTCTCCTTTAGGTGCCTGAGAACAAACAATTAGACTGTTCAATATTATTACTTCATACCAGGCTAATAAAGAGAATCCAGTAAGGCAAATAAAAAGATGGGAAAAAAGATACTTATTTCCACTGCTTAGGCACAGTCCCCCTCTCCGGTATGTAGTTTTAATATCTGAGTTTAGTTGCTGATTTCAGATAGAAGAATGTGTGCTCTACTTTTTATGTTAACTACCTAAAACTTCTCAAAATTTCTCTTTAGATTTGAAAAATCACTTATTTTAAACATATCATACGTTTGGAAATTGATTGACTTCATGAGAAAAAGATTGTTTCTAATTAAAATTGCATGTAAAGGAAAAAATGCTGTTCGGTTGTACCACAAATTGCTGTTCGAGTCATTATAAGGAATGGAGCACAGCACATAACATGCTTCAATAAAAGATACACCAAAAGTCTATAAGATCGAACTCTAGAAAATACCCGGACACAGTGAGGTGTTGCACAAAGATAGCCTCTTGACAGTATTTCAGCAGTTTCTCCAACTTGGTATGCTATCTCATCTTCTCCAAAGACGACCTAATGCATAAGAACCACACAGGTTCACAAACTATTCAAAATTTACATTTTTGGAAAAAGAAAAGTGTATTAGAGCATAATCATCATGATATGACTAAATGGCCTATGGTTTGCACATACATAATGTGAAAGACCCATTCATTTCAATTTTTCATCAGATTTTCACACTCACGAGGGGCTGGTACAAGGTTGGTATCAATTAGAAACATTTAGGTCCAAATAAAGGAAATTAGGAATGGAAATGTGTGTGACCAAAACCATTTAATATTTTTAATGCGTGAATCTATCCAAAACCAAATTAAAATGTATACTAAAATAGTACCTGAAATATCAAAACCATTTAACTTCGTATATTTAGTTAATCTACCTAAAATATTTTTTAATGATAATCTACATTTGTAACTCTGTAAAACATTTTAAATTCTATATATTTAAATTATAATAATATAAAAATTATACATATTATTTTAAAATATATTTTATATTTAATTAATTATTTATGAAAACAAGTTTAGATAATAGATAGCGAACACATAAAAATCCAAATCTAAAATAGGGCATTATTTTCTAAACTTGAAACTATCCAAAACTCGCTTATTTACTACAAAACCTGTTTATACCTGCAATTACCAGACTCATTCCCGTCCCTAAAGTAAAAACAAGACAATAATATTCAGAAGCATATAACATGGATAGCAGGAAATTATTGGGTGGTTATGGTACACTATAAAATAGTGTACCTTGCACTCACATGTATGTGGGTCCTTTGACAAATCATAGAAGAAGGATCATACATTTATGTGAATGAGGGGCAATGGCATCTTAATTATTTTATTTCCCATATGACAATACGCATCCTGTCAATCTATACAGATCCTTTTACATCTTTACGTGCTCTAATAATTTACAGCACTCAAGAACAAAAGAAGAAATTTGATCTAAAATTGCTCTTATGATCCACAATGGAGAATTTTCTCAAGTTTCCTTTGGGAGGCCTAGTTGATTTCAGGTCCAAGTCAAAAAATAAATAGCAATAAATAACCTACATATATAGCAATTATTCATAATAAAAAGTGATATAAATTCTAACTAGAACCAAGATAAGCAGTCCACTAAAAGATTTGATATTTTCCATGATTATCTATCTTGATGGCATACTTTCATAACACCAATTTGCAAGCACAATAGAACTAGAAACGTGTTCAAGCTTTCACAAAGTTCAGGAAAAGCCATGGAAACAGATCAAGGTAGTATAATGGTTTTTACTTTTTACACAGTTTCAACGTGAAACTAAATGTTGTTATGAAAATAGGACATTTGTTGAACACAGCAGTTGTATCAATAGGCCTATTATAATGGCAGAAAAAGTAATTCATCTAACATATATGCCTTGAAAGCATTTCCTAAGACCCAAATCCTTGGTGCTAG
This sequence comes from Cnidoscolus chayamansa, assembly GCA_948266635.1. NCBI lineage: Eukaryota > Viridiplantae > Streptophyta > Magnoliopsida > Malpighiales > Euphorbiaceae > Cnidoscolus > Cnidoscolus chayamansa. The sequence goes on along the minus strand of CAOGCB010558521.1, from coordinate 8,253 downwards.
TGACAAATTTTAAAACAAATTTCGATATGCTTGTAATGCATGCTATCTACTCACATGTGCACCATATTCTCACAGAGATCATGTCAAAAAAATATTAGCATAGCAATTTAAGATGACAATTAATCTTAGATGTGCAGCTCTCACTTAGTTTACAATTTCCTAGAAATATATTTGCTTGCACAAAAACATTTTTCATGCAACATATGCCATAGCTTAGGAAAAAAATCTCTCAAGAATTTGAATTTGAATTCAATGCTTTCATCATCCTCTCCAGCATGTTTGTTCAGAACATGAGCTTGTTTTTACCAAGTCTTCTTTGAACTTTTAGTGATAGCTTCTTTGAACTTTTAGTGATATGTCATGGAACAATCACACTCTCCCAAAAGTCTGTATCATCCCACAAATAGTTCCATTTCAACAAGTGACATATACAGTGTCATTGATATGTAGACCTAAGTAAAGACATCCAAAAAGATAAGTAAAAAGCTATGAACATTTTGAAACAAGCAATCCACTAATTTATCATCATAAACAGCATCTAGCATTGGTGAGATTTTAATTGACAAGAAAGTATACTTTCACAATTTGATCAGTTCGTGTTTTAATATAAAGACCGGCAGCACTATCAGGGCAAGGTATTTCTACACCTTCTCTCTTAAATATGGCACAGGTCAGACCTACAATTCAGTTGAAATGAAATCAGGGGAAAAGATGTAGAGCGAGAAACATAATCTACATATTCAAGAAAAATAAATTTTTATAATGTACAGGTTCATCCATAAAGAGAATGAGTCAAAGGATATATTATCATCCCAAGTTCTCTGTTGTGAAAAATGTAAATCAACAAGAGAACCAGGCGAGAAAATATTGTTTACAACAAGAACATTATGTTTATTATGCGGCTCACTTGTTCTGGTGAATTGGGAATAAAAAAATCATATAAAAAAATTTCGTACCTGTTAGTGAACCATTATCTGTATGCCAGCCACACCAAGACAATGCAGACTCATGATCTTGGGTACAATTGCTTGCACTGAAAATGATTTCACTAGTTCAGTAATCACTTCTAGAAGCATGGAGAAATCATTCTATCATTCGATATACATGAATTGATATGGGTCAGCAGTTCCCAGTAAATTTATAAGAATATTTATTATAAACTCATATGCTCAATAACCCTTTTATGAAATACACTCTAGTACAGATACAAAGTTATAGCGAGAGACAAAAATTCACACATTCTATAAATATGGCAATAAATTATGAAAAAAAAAGATTGCAAACAAAATGCATCTGCCTTTGAATATAGTTGTATTTGCCAATTCAAATAACCTAAACACAGTTCAGAAAAATGGGGTAGAGAAAACACTTGTAGAATCCAACATGACATCTTCAAAATCAATCTTAATTTACATGACCAACGTTCCCTAAAAGTAATCAAGAAAAAAATTTATATTACTGTTATGCAAATTATTAGCAGCTCAGCATAAACTATTGCCCATTAAGAATCTGATATGTGATATCAAATTCTGATCTCATCTAAATGGTTATGTGCATCATCTTATGCTCCATTATTATTCCGCAATTTCAAGATAATTAGTTCATAGTATCTGAGATTTAATACTTCACTTAACCTTTCTTTCAAAATTTCTTTAACTTCATTTTTCATGAATTTTAACAACATGGTGTTAAGCTCCCTTGTAATGGATAACATTTGAATCTGAAATATGTCTGCTTTATTGATAAATTATTATCTCTATATATAAAGATTACAAAAGATTCCTACTAGAAACTAATTCCTACTAATTAGATTCTAATTCCTACTAACTTAGAATTTTAGTTTGAATGAGTTAACTAAATCTTAATCCTAATCCTAATCTTAATCCTATATTGTATTTGTAGGATCAAGCGCTTATTACCGTCCAAAAGCTTAAGCTTTTAGCAGAGGCGCAACTTCAATTCCTTATTGTGTAGTAAGCCCAAGGGCCATGGTTCGAAGAGATCTGGGCAGGATATTGTCTCACCTGGCCAACAATCCTCCCACCAGCACCTGCTAGAATTCGAAACCATAATCTTGGCTCTGATACCAATTGTAGGATCAAGCATTTACCACAATGCCAAAAGTTTAAGCTTTTAATAGAGGCGCAACTTGAATTCCGTATTGTGTAGCAAGCCCAAGCGCCATGGTTCGAAAGGATCTAGGCAGGATGCTGCCTCACCTGACCAACAGTATCCATAACACAAGGTATGCAATAAAATCATGCATTAAGGAAATTAGCATAATAAACCCAATTGTATTAACATTTAAGTTCTTTAGTTAATTACAACTGCATAGCAGAGTGAGATATCAACAAACAAGAAGGAAAGCGATAACTGAAAAGATGATTGGATCTTTTATAAGCAGTAGAATTATTCAGCAAGGGAAAACTTTAATGAGAAATTATTGATGGAGCAGAAACAAGTTACCTCGTCTGAACTGGAAAATAATAAAGCAAACGCCCTTTATGACATCGAGAACGAACAAGTATTTGTTCAAGGCCTTCATTTTCATTAATTTTCAATCCCTTGGATACTGCATGTTAAAGTTTAAAAACAAAAGTACAAAAAAGAAGAACACATGAGCAAACCACACTTCAAAATAAGGAAAAAAGTATCCAAAAAGCAAAGAAAGAAAAAAAGAAAAAGGAAAAAGCACAAGCAACAGTTGGCAATATGTTCAGCAATCGCTAAGTGCCTGGATCTTAAATGTTCATTAAGGTTGCTTAGGACTAAGCTGGGAGAAATTCTTCTTCAGAGAGTAAGTGTTAGCCACAAGCCCATGGATGAACTTTTCAGTACACAATTAGAGTTGTATAGTATGGGAAACAATTATTGATGAGTAAGGCATTTATCAATTTCTAGCATATGCAAGCAATAGGAGATCATCAGTGAAGAATCTTTACCAAATCCAATGGCAATAAATATTTACATATAACATTGGAATCCATGATCCCATATTTATATATAATATAGGAATCTTTGACCCCCCACCCCACACTTTTCAAGGGATTTGAGTCGTTTGACAAACTCCAGATGCATAATCCACCAAGGAAGAACAACCTCTGGGATCAAATTGGTACCTCCAAACCAATGACATCTCATAGATATTGCCACTTCCAATTCAATTTCATTTCCTAAGAAACATTTAATTGACTCCTTAAATGGTGAATCTTATCTCTCTGGGTTAAAAATTTGTCCTTTCATTTAGTTTTCCAATAAATGCTATTGAACTAGAAAACAAAAGATCAACTTAATATTGACCTCATCCAAAAATTGAAAATTCAAGCCGGGAGATGTTACCATATTGATCACAGTGATAAGCTACCATCAAGCCAACATCAAGGATAAGCTTTCCGAGTGCTTTGAAAGCTACATTAAACAACATAGGTTCAGCAATTAAATAAGAGAAAGTATAAAGCATTTTATTTCTGCCAAAGAAACAAATAAAGTTTTGAATAGCCACAAATACTATGATGCAATCTAACGTATCAATAGATAACTTTTCCATCAGTTATCTTGGGAAAAAAACAAAATAACTTGTGAAAGAATTTTAGAAGTTAGCTGAAGAGATTAACACAAGAGAATATATAATTAAATAATTCAAAATTCAAACATACCAACTTCCAGTTCTGGCAGACTATTGACAGGCCATATGTTTGATCCACAATAATGAGGATACCTACAAGATGGGGCATCAATACAATTTATTTTTTTCTAAACAGGATGTGTATTTGATTAAAGTGTCCTTTACAACATCAGGAAAAAGATTGCCCAGCCAAGCTAATACTCTTATGTCAAAAATAGATCATATAAATTTAAAATATCAGTTACATTTATAATCTATTTAGACATACATTAGTACATTACTAATGTTAGGTTCATCAATATACAATGTGCAGCAATGCCTGCCCTCACCTATGTCTAGAAACAAGAAAATGAGAGGAATTGAAAATACAAATCCCTTTTTCCAAATTTTACCGCTGTATCAAATAGGCATCAGTTGTAGGCACATCTAATACTGGATTTGCATAGAAGGAGCCTTTAAATAGATCTGCACAACAGAGGAAAGACACATTAAAATACAACATCCAGCTCGGATAGCTTGATCTCCTTATATATTTCATGTAATTATAGTTAAGTTGCAACTTGCTATCATACGCCAAATTTAAAATTGTAGAAAGTGTAGAAGAATGTGTTTATTATTATGTAAAAGAAAAAAAATGAGAAAACATATTTATATATATAGGTGAGAACTAAAAAGGAAGTTAATCCCTAAAATCAAGCCCAAGCTAAGTAGGAATTAATATCATATCTAACAAAGCTAAAAAGGAAATAAATATTCTCTTAACACTCCCCCTCAAGTGGGAGCATAGATTGTAATCATGGATCAATATATGGATCTCAGATTCAAGCATATGGAGAGACACTTTGAAGAAATTGAGGCCCGTCTTGATGTTCTGTAAATCAATACAAACAAGAATCCGGTTGACAAAAGAAGACTAAGGGATGATGCAGCTTGTGATGACACTATTGATAGGCCAATTCCTGCATGTAATACTCCATCTCCAACGAGGATTATCGGAGGGAAAATCGAAATCTTTGGCTTTATGGGGATCTAAACATCAAAGAATTCTTAAAGTGGATCACACAAATGGATGAATTCTTCCATCATGTGCATATAGCATCTGAAAAACAAGATAACTTGGTAGCATATCAACTAAAAGGTGGTGCTTCTGCATGATCGAAGCAATTGCAATCTAGAAGAACAAGGGAAGAGAAAGGTCCAGTTCATACATGGTATGCTACAAAATATTTGTTGGAACAAGAATTTTTGCCTCTAGATTATGAGAAAATTTTATTTCAAGAAAAACAATATTGCCAATAAGTAAATAGAACTTCTAAAGAGGAGGAGAGGGTTTCTTCAATTGAAACATAAGGACATCCTAGCTTAATAATGAGTACAAGGAAATCTCAATCAAACATCTAGCAATGGAAAGAGAAGATCAACTTGAAGTTGAAACCAAAATTCAACTTGAAGTTGAGGAGACTAAAATTGGAAAATACGAACTAGAAATTTCGATTGTGTTTCCTTTTGCTATGGTGAATACTACAGAGTTTCAAGAGAGTGTTGCAAGGAAAGAAGAAACTCTAACCATAGAGATGATGGAAATTCCGAATTTAACTAACTCCATGATTTCTATTTTTTCTATTGATGTTATTTGTCTAGGTAACTCCGCCTATGCGAGTAGCGTAGCCGGTCCCAAGCCCGGGTAAAGGAGGAGGGTTGCGGTAGGTAGGCGGCCAGCGTAAAAATTTAGTCAATCTCACTATGGATCATTCAAACTATCACAGCCGACCCCAACTGGTTTGGGACTAAGGCTTGTTGTTGTTATTGTTGTTGTTGTTATTTGTCTAGGTACTCCCAAGAAGACAAGAAAGTTTTGAGATCTTCAAGACCATCTTGCTTGATTTTCCATCTATCTCATTAAAAAAAGCGATATGGCACGTTTCTCCAATGAAAATTTTCGTTCTCTTACACTTTCGAATTCGAGGGAGGATTTATTCTAAGTGGGAAGGATGATATTGGTATTCTCTACACAATATATTGGGTTGCCACAAGCAACTCTAACTCGCAGACAAGTTTTTTTTACGTGGGGGAGTATGGTGCAGGCCATATTAGTGTCAAATTTGTGGGGAGAGAAAAGGGGCTGCAAAAGACAACCAGCAGCTGCTTAGGATTAGTTTATATATAACTACTCTAGGCAGGATTAGTTTATTCATATTTTGGTAGGAGTTGTCTTCCTAAATTATAGAAGTTCTATTTCAATCCTAATTTGGAGAATAAAAACTCTATAAATACCTTAGATCTACATGTATTTGGGGTTTTTTTATTAAAAAATAAATTCTAGTAGAGAATTTCTCTTTGTTTTCACTCTCATGTGTGAGTGTTTGTTATGTTTGTGAGCTTCACGCCGCGTCAGAATAGGCACTATAATAGATATTGGAAAAACTCAATGTAGGTTACTAATGGCAACCTTTTTCCTTAAAAATATTGCTGCAAAGTAGCTTAATTGAGAAAACAATTATTAAAGCACAAACACAGCAGCAAGCATCTCTTAACCTATCACATTTTTAAGTTAGGCACATTCTAACCACCATCTTTTCATGACCTGCACTAGCGTTCAAATATTGACTGGAGCAAAAACAAGATGGCAACAAGATAGTAGCTCTGTGTCCTCATTTTGACAAAAGCAGATAGCCAGGAGAGTATTTATAGAATTCATAAAATCTATGGTAAATAATTTACCAGGTTTCCCAGATTCAAGTACTTCTTTTCCATGACTCCATCCAAAGTTGTACCTATATAGAGATGGCGGGTAAGAGAAGCAAAAAGTAGAGTCATTTTCTAATGCAGTCACCTTATCCAACTACCTACCACTGGCTTCAGCAGTAAGAAATTACATTGCATTTCAGATGCAAAAGTATCATGGCTGCCCAAAATATGATCTACAGGATAAAAGAGCAGTGTATTTACAGTTGTCCGGACAACCATTCCCAGTGGAACAAGGCTAGTCCAAAGACATTACATAAAATAAATTATTTAAAAGAAGATGATTTTAACATCAGAAAAATGGTTAAACTGTTGCTTCAGTAAACAGAATTTAGGTCATTTATAGGCATAATTGCATTGTAATGGGTTATTTACAGTTGTCTGGACAACCATTCCCAGTGGAATAAGGCTAGTCCACAGACATTACATAAAAATAAATTATTTTAAAAAAGGTGATTTTAACATCAGAAAAATGGTTAAAAGTGTTGCTTCAGTAAACATAATTTAGGTCATTTATAGGCATAATTGCATAGTAATGGGTGTGTCCATGAAACTTATGTTCAAAAGACCAACTGAAATCATAAAATGGAGTCGAGATAATTTTTAAATAAGTCAGAAAATAATGGATGGAGGCAATGGGAATTTTTTTTTTTTCTTAAAAAAAAAAAGGGGGTCAAAGGGTGATGAAATAGAGTTACAAGATCTGAAATGCAGACAAATTACCTACTATTCGGATCTTCAAGCTCCTTCTTCTTCTCTTCAGGAAGGCTAGCTAACCTGAGAAAAGGGATGGACAGAACTTCAAGCTATAGAATAATAAGCTAATTTGGTTCTCTTCTTCAGTATGTATATCAACAGAACTTAGAATGGATATTTAAATCATTTGTGAAGCTTATACCTTGGTGAAAGATGTAGAAGATTTTGACGCAGCAAAGAATAGCCAGGCACCTATAGTGACACGAGATCAAAATCAAACAACCAGTAGAACTCTTGACTATTTATAGCAATCATCATTACATAACAAGATGGTGGCTTCACCAAGCACAACATAGCTCCACTTTAATCGTCATTCAATTAACAAGGAAATGAGATTCTAAAGAAGTTGTATGTTTTTCTTCTCAGGAAATACGGTTTCATGCAGTGGCATCTTTAAACAATCCAGGGAACAGGTGCATTTCAATTGAGGTGAAAAGGTATACAAAAAGTATGAACTCTCCACTTTGAAACGAGAAAAATCAAAAGACAGGATCTTGGCTCGCTGTCCCATAGTGTTTCATCATAATGGATTAAAAAATTGTAATAAAAAAAGATAAACAATATGTTAAATGGCATTAAATAGCTTGAAAAATCAATTCTGAGAAAAACATATCGTACATCTGTAACTGATAGAATCCCCAGTCCATTCGGTCCAAAACCTTCCTCAATCTTCATCGACAAGTCTACATTTCTATCCTGTTTCAGGAATTTCGACCAGAAAGTATTTAAAAAATAAATGAATGAACATGATAGCAAAGCTAATCTACTCGAATAATAAACGACTTAAATCCCGATTCAAGTTGAGCAAAAGCAGTCGACTCAGCTCAAATATAGAGTCTAACGTTCCTTTAACCAACTTATCTCGGAAGGAACGGGGGAGACGACAACATTATCATTAATCAATCGTTTTCCTTGGTTTTCTCGGCAACCAAACAGATAAAGATGGGTAAGACTCACCTTAAGGTCGGAGTACGATACGGTGACAGTCCTTAGAATGGGGAAAGGAGTTTGAGACGAGCAAGACATCGTCTGGCAAATAATCCGGCGAGAAGAAATGCGATTGAACGGTGATGGATATTGAGAAGAAGCGAGACTGTTGAATAATCGGCTCTGACCTTGGCTTTTAC
>CAOGCB010557556.1:0-15299 GCA_948266635.1 Cnidoscolus chayamansa | reverse complement strand
AGGAATTAAAAAAATGGGAGCTTGAAGAATTCCAAAAACTCTACTATTGAATTCCCAATATTCAGAGGCACTTGCAAAGTAAAACAGGGATGCTTCAAATACTATATGATACAATGCAGCATGAGGAAAATATAGACTTTTTTTCAGCTGAATTTTAGGGGGAAAGAGTAAGTAAACAAAACTTACTTGGATTTGAATTGATTCCTCAGGTGTTAGAAGCATTGGCTTTCCATCAACTGGTGACTGAGCTAAGAAAAGGAAGCCCTAGTTACAAAGGAACACTAAACTGATGCGCACTTCATTTCTTGGTTAAAAAAGAGCTAAATCAAGGAAATCTTAAAAGGTACTTTTTAGAGTAACAGAGAAGTAAATAATGATGTACATTACATGTGGAAAAGCACATAAGCAAGTAAAATACAAAATAAGACATAAACAACAACACTTAAAAACAGCACTCCTAAATATAGAAGATAATCAGTCAATGTCCTTATTGATCAAAAGAAGCAATACCATTTAAAAAACAGAACTACAGCCCAAAAGGAAAAGAAGAACCATAGGATCAACTCTTTTTAACTTCATAGAATGGTAACTGAATAAGCACCAAAACATTGAATTTATAGTTTTGAATTTCTCAAACTAAGCATAGTAAATATAGAAGTGGCCATTTGACTTCTCGAATAAAATTGTCTGTATCAAGAACGATCAAGCATACCATTATAGTTTAGGACAAGACATATCAATTAAACTTCCTTGTTTGTCAATGACAGGGATTCTTAAAATTGCATATAGAATCATGATCCTGTACCAATTCAGAGAATCCTATTTGATTATGTGAAGAAATTTCCCCCCTTTTTTGAGGTTTGGGATGTTTAAACATATTTGGATCATCCTTCAATTCAGAAAGCAATTTTGATGATGATGATGATAAATACCTGAAACGTCACACCCTTTTCTGTGATATCAGCTAAATGCAATAATGATACCTGAAATATAAAAAATAATAAATAAATAAAAACGAGGGAATAGAGGTCAACTTGTGAGTTGTAAAAACAGTATATGTTATTTGTTGCAACAAACTACAACCTAAAACAGTCCATGAAGATGAGACCGCTAAACGGATAAGGTTTAATAAACTGAGCAGGAAGAGATACACTTTGAGAAGAAATCCATTATAGCTTCATATGCTGGATTCTAAGCTAAAACGTAGTCACACTACATATGAGGAGTGAATTGGCAACCCAAGAAATGAAGATGAAGAAGCTAAGAACCTAAAATGCACCAAACTAATAAAAAAATTAAAATTGCAACTCTGTTACGATGTATTAGATTTACTAGACAACCATCTGGAAGCCACCAGAATCTGTAAGCAGCGCTCGCGGCCAGTTCATAAATTTATGGAGACCACCTAATTCATCAATCAGCTCGGATGTAGGACGGAGTGCCAAATGATATGTATTCCCAAGGATTATTTGACAACCAATCTCCTCAAGCTGGTTAGTTGTCAAACCTTTAATTGTCCCTGTAACCAAGAATTCCCAACAATGTCCTAATAAGTGTTACCAGTTTAAGCTGAACCAGGAACGGAAACGGACATTAACATGCACACTAAATAATATCTAAAGTCTAACCTTGGGTGCCCACAGGCATAAACAAAGGAGTCTGGCACACAAAGTGAGGGAGTGTCAGTTGAGCTGCACGAGCACGATTAAACCTCCCTAGAACCTAAAGGAGAAGAGAGAACACAAACCCATGTGTGAGCAACCATCCATATCAATCAGATGTCTGTTAAAATCACCCCATAATTAACTAAAATATTTCATTGCTTGGTAGCTGGAATTCATACTTATCAACATAGATTCCAAAGGCATTTCACATTGCTTGTTCAATGATGCTCAGTGTTTGAAACAAGTGTAAATTAACACACACACACACACACACAAGCAATACCTCAAAACGGAGCGCCATCAAAAAAAATTCTGCGTTATATTCCTCTAAAATTTCCACTGGAAATCCTGCAATAAAAATCATTAAAAAAAAAATAAAAATGATTAAAAGCGCTCTAAAATTGCTTGACCATTACAACGAAATGGAAAAGCGACGTTACCAACTGTAGCAGCTAAGGGAAAGAAAAGAAAAGGCAGAGGAAGCGAGAATGAGGTTTTCTTACTGAATTACCAGAAGCGTACAGAGGGAAGTGGAGGAAGCTAAACTCTGATAGGTGCTAAAGAAGCAATGTCCTCCACGCGGCGGCTGTGCCTGCACGCGGTTGTTATTTTGCGCCCTCATTTACCTAATGTTGGACCGAAGTCATAAGTAGCCGGGGGAGGGGACAAGGGCTAGCCTTGGGCCTTGGTCCTTGGGCTTGGACCCATCAAATATACCAGTATAAAAATGAAATGACTATTTTAAATTTTGTTAAATTATTTATTATAACTTAAGTTGAAAATATTAACTTTCCTCAACTATATAAATTTTTTTATTTTATTATTTAAAAGTCTATATTTATCCATTACCATTAATTGTAAATATTATTTGAAAGCCCTTAAATTTCAAGGCAGCCAAATATATTTAATATTAAATTAGATGAGTTGATGTATAATCATTTAAATTTGGCAGCACAACCGTCATTGTTAGTGTAAATAGATGAACAAAAAATCAAGTTTATTTTGTCAGGAATGTCAATGTACAAGTATCTGATAACTCTTCCCTGAAAGGTTGCTGAGGACTTTGGCATTGCGATTTTAAAAGAATCCTGATGTTTATTTTTTGCTTTATGTGCACAGAACTGCTGACTGTATTATGTGTACAGTCCAGAACCTGCAGGAGGGTACAATTGCAAGTGTTCTCCTGGACTTAAATAGCTTCGGTAGATGTTGGCCAAATCGCGTTTTTGGTGGAAAATCTCAAGCCAAAAGAACATCATTATAGGTATGCCAGTTTATATCCTTAATCATCTAAAGCCTACAGCATTATTATTTTATTATGATTATTCTATAAAAGAATTTAGAATCTCCCTATAATTAAAAATGATTTATAGAACAATCTGCTAACATATGTGTTTTAAATCTGCTTGTAATTATGTAAACTTCATAAAGCAGGAATGATTGAAATTTGAAATGAAGAAACTGCAAACCATTGTCGACACTTTATTTGGAATATTGATGTATTAGAATTATCAGGACTTGGATTCTTGTTGTTATGTGGTTGTACAAGATAATGAAGAGAAGAAAACTCTCCAAGCTTAAACAACAAAATTTTCATAAGTAACTGTTAGCACATCAACAATTATCTTATACAGAAAACCATGTTGAGCAAACGAGACGATTCACTGGGAGTGGAAACGCCCTGTGAATATTTAGAGCCAAATTCAGAAAGGTGACTGATGGAATGCGTGAGAGAATGTTTTACTAAGTGAGAGTAAACGAAATAGATTTTGATAATAGAATAGAAAATGGAAGAGAGAGATAGAGGGTGAAACTGATTATAAATCATCATAAGTTTGGAGATGATATTTAAAATCTATTAATAAACTATGGTATGATAAGTTATTGAATTCATACAACATTAAGTTTTAATATTTTTTTTTAGACTTATATAAATATGGACAATTATATAAATTATGAAACAGATCCCACAATAACGTGACTGTTAAAATCAATTTAAAAGCCTCTTTATCTACACCAAAATGTATAAGACGGACTTTTCTTATTAAATTCACGTTCAAAAAACAACTTTGTTTTAGATATATATATATATATATATTCAAATTCATTTTTCTTTTTTTTATTGATTTAATAAATAAGTTTGATTTGATCGTCTCAACTTTCACTCGCAGTGTGGTATGATTGTCCAAGAATTTTGCTTGATTCTCCTCTTCCTATTCAAATCTTTTCGACGTTAAATGGGGGCAGGGACCTGCGAGAATTCGGTTGGCCAAGGATGGATAGGAGGAACGCAGAGAATTTGAAGCTTATCTGACCAATTTTTAATATCCCGGTCGCCTACGGAGCTATAACAGATCTCCTTATCCATCATCAGATGCCAAGCAATCCTTCGACCTTGGTTTTGCTGGAAAATGCCAGGGATACCAGATCGGAAAATGGACACTCTAAACATTGTAGGATTGATTCGGCTAAAAGAGCAGCAATTCTAGCCTGTTACACACAGCTGATCACCGAGTAAAGCCACACCTGTGGAAACCAACTAGTAGAGAAAGCGACTACGGGTTTGAAGGTAATTATACCTTTGATCGACTAGTTTTTAATCAATTTTGATTAGTTATGCATGGATCTGTACGTTTGACGCTAATAGAGTTTATTTTGGATCTTTAAGCTCATTTTTTCATGTTATCATGTTAGCCTTCTTATACATTGGTGGTTTGTTATTGGCATGTATTCGTTTTTCCTATGAAGCATAATTAAAGGTTCGTTTGGACGAGTTTGTTGATTGATGTGATTGAGTTGTTCTATTTACAGGGAACGTATCCACGTGAATTGCCACCATGCAGCGGATTCCTGTGACTGTTGAGGAACAGCTTATTTTGAAAGCAATAAAGGAGGAATGCCCGTGGGAGAATCTCCCCAAAAGGCTTCAAGCAACTCTTATTTCTAAAGAGGAATGGCACAGAAGGTTAGACTCCTTTTACTATGCAACTTGATTTCGAATTTTAAGATGCCGTGTCTTTGCACATAAAAAAACTACTCCTGCTTTTTGGTTCCTTATGCAAATAGCGCCAGTGATATGTGATGCAATTGCAATCTGATAAGATCTATAATAGATTCTGATTTCATTTGCTGCTGCAAAAGGTGATATCTTGTTGGTCGTCTTCAAATATGGGTTTCAGATGGATATTGTTCTAGAAGCTGCTCTTAGTTTGGGTCTATACTTTTAGTTATGATGGATAATTGGGGTTATATTCTCAAACTCCATTCACTTTTCCTTTCTTTTTGCCTTTAAATTTGCTTTTTGATATTTTTTTCTTTGTTTAGCTTACTTAGTGATCCCATGCAGGATAGTTGAACAATGCATAAAGAAAAGACAACAATGGAGCACCTGTTTTGCTCGCAAAGTTTGCAAAGAAGGTGAATATTATGAAGAAATGATGCGTTACTTGCGAAAGAATCTAGCGGTGCGTGTTGTGCAAATTACTAAAAATACATATAAATATGTCCTACTTGAATTTGTTTTTTTTTTCTTCATGCTGCTACTCTCTCTCTCTCTCTCTCTTATTGTTGGTTAAAACAATGATTTAATTCTTGATCGGCTTTTGAAAGACCTACTGGAAAGTAGTTTGTTTCTGATTCTCATGTAGGTGCTGCTCCTTTATATTTTCAGATTCTGAGACCAAATATTAGGATACAAAATTTGTTGGCAAGGTTGACATTTACTGACACAATAGTTTTGTTTCAAGCAGGCTTTGATATGTAATCGCATGCGTTAGGCACATAACTTCCTGGATTAAAAGTTCTTGAGAACCAAATTATACAAGCACAAAATAAGAGCGCAGTATTGTTTGCTTGATACTTGCATATGCATTTTCACTCATTGGTTTCATTACTTGCAGCTGTTCCCCTATCACCTTGCAGATTATGTTTGCCGAGTGATGAGGGTATCACCTTTTAGATATTACTGTGATATGATATTCGAGGTCATGAAAAGTGGTAATGTGCTCTTTATTTTTTACTCAAACCTGAATGGGTTGTCAAATTGCTCATCCATTATGTTGTTATTTCCTGCTAGATTGTAGTCAATAAGCTTTAACTTATCAGCCCTTCCATTCATTCTCATGTATTTCATATGGTGTGCAGAGCAACCATATGACAGCATTCCGAATTTTAGTGCTGCAGATGCATTACGGCTTACAGGAATTGGTAGAAATGAATTTATTGATATCATGAACAAGTGCAGATCTAAGGTACTGAATCAGGTGGCATTTATATGCTTAGAGATTCATGTGGGTGTATTTGTAAGAGAATGGTTTGTGTAAATATTGAGAGGTCTGTAATTGAACTTGCACTTGAAGTCCCTGATATATTGAAATGAATTGCTGAGTGTATGACTTTTTGTAGATGTGGCACTTGAAAATTAGAAGCAAAATTCAAGAACCTTCTTCCTTGCCCCAGCATATTGTGTTTGTATGTTGGTGGGGGGAGAAAGCAAACTTCTTCCTGAAGCCTCTGTGTTTCCTTTGTTGTGACTCATAAAAAAAGTGTTACCTTTTCCCCTTCGACAGTTTGCTTCAAAGTTCAAATCCATTTCACATGCAGTAGGAATTTACATCTATTCAAATATGGAATTCATTTATTATATTTCTTCTTATGAGATAAAAACCTTGTCAGATATAGTAATATTTCTATGGTTAAGTCATTAAAACACAAACTTCATCTAGGCCATTTCTTGAGGTTGAAATCTTTTCTGGTTAAACTATTCATTATTGCATCTGTTCTGCTGTATACAATTTGAGTCGCATCATAAATCCACTTTTGTGAAGACTCGGATTGAACTCATTTTTTTAATTAATATTGGCAAGCTATGCTTTCTTTTTTTAATACTCATTGTTACCTTACCAACCACTGGCTGGTATGCTGCAACTCAGAAAATTATGTGGAAGCTGAATAAATCAATTGCAAAAGAACTTCTACCTACACAACCTGTAGACTTTACAATTGAACCATGGTGGGGAGTCTGTCTTGTCAATTTTACCCTGGAAGAATTTAAGGTAAAAATTCTGTTTTTTGTTTTGAATTAAAGTGTGATATCTTTGAATCTATGTGCAATTCTGGCACCATTATTGCATACACAAAAACAAACACAAGCTTTGTGCAACTGATCATAATTCCTCCTCCCTCCTTCCTCCTCCCTCCTCTACATTTTAGAAACTCTCAGAAGAAGAGATGGCGACAATAGATAAAGTTTGCAAGGAGGAAGCTAATGCATATATCCTGTTTGATCCTGAAGTTGTAAAAGGACTGTATCGACCAGGATTAATCTACTTTGATGTCCCTGTCTACCCTGATGACCGTTTCAAAGGTATCTTCTTTTCCCTTCATTGTAAAACCAGGAATTCTTGTTTATGAATTCACACAAACATAAAAAAAGGAAACAAAAGGAAGAGAACTGAATATTTGATTCTTGACACAAAGGGGGTAGTAATTGTATAAAGTAGAATATCCTAAACATTACCATAGCATTATATAAGTGGATTTACCCGTAACTGTGGGATAGAAATCGCAAATAGCAAGCTTGGAGTCTTGGACTCTAAAGCAACAAACATAAAGATCCATATTTAACCTTATAATCTGGCTCAATCTGGGATTTTGTATGTTAAATCACATGAAGATCCATAATTACAGTACAAAAACCAATACTGAGAACTGATAAATATAATTTGACCTGTAAAACTAGTCTTAGGCCATGAAGAATTGCACTACCACTAGGGCTCCACAATGTAAAGCTCCAAGTCGCCAAAGTTTAAATTGAATGAAAATTACCAAATCTCTTCTTATTATTCTTGGTTGAACCCTGTAGTTCGCGAATTGAACCCTTTAGTTTGGTCTTGTAGCATGTATGATTATATTGTACATAAATTAATCTGCCTTGTCAAATTTTGTTTAAAAGCTTGAATATGTTCTGGAAAGTGTGATCTCACAATAAGTGTTGTTGATAATGAATTGTGGAAGTTCATTTCTCATAATTCGCTTATCCTCTTTGATTCTAAATTCAATGTAACAGTAGTATTCGTGGTTCAGTTTCCAGGCTGGAAGGATTTGTTTCAAATAGGGATCAGTCTTATGAGGATCCTATCGAGGAGTAAGGCAGCTACCAAGATGTTTTTTTGGTTATTTGGTTGCTATTTACTAGCATTGAAACTAAGATCCTCATGAGAGTAATTCCATTTTTCAGGTTGCTCTATGCAGTTTTTGTTGTTTCCAATGAGAATGCTACTGTTGCTGAATTGGCAACAACTTTGCAGGCTGATCTTTCTCAGTTGCAGGCTGCTGCATCCTTTGCTTGTAGACTGGGGTGGGCAGTGAAATTGATTGATCCAGCATCCATTCTTCAAGATACGAATACACCCGGCAGTACTCCTAAAATCACTCTCAGTGATGAAGAAGAATCTGCTCGTGCTAGTATAAGCTCCTCAAATACATTTACTGATGGTGATGCTGCTCAGCAAGGAGATATTTCAGGAATTGAAAACCATGGGCAGCTCTCCAGCAATGCGCGTGTTGCTTTTATTGTTGATGCTAATATAACTTCCTATCTAATGATGGGTTCTGTCTCACCAGGTGCTTTTTTTTTTCCTATCCAAGCACTCCTTTTTTCCTTGTGAATTTAAAATAACAAATACTAGCTGTGTCAACAATTCCATAATACTAGTTCAAGAGGAGCTGAAGTAGAGTCTTAGAGGTTATCCTTCAGTACACAAATTCTATGAATGTATGAAGATAGGTAGTTGCAGATGAAAAGGAAGTTATGGTTTGAAAACTAGTTGATATATGATATCAATGAGTAATATTTTATTGAGGATCAAGTGCTGTTGGGCTAAGCAATGTAAATAAATTGAGTCAAGCTCTAGAAAATTTAAATTTGGTTCTTCAAAATGTTTTCAGACTCAAGCCGAACTAAAGCTTGATTTATTTCAAACTCGAGCCGAACTTGATCTTGATTTATATCTGAACTCAAGCTTCACACATTTTGAATTTGAGTTAAATATCAACAAGCTAAAGCTTAGCTCATTTGACAAATGAGTCCAAACAAATCGAGTTTTTAATGAATCAAATCTTGAATAGTTTCTAAGAAATGCGTCTCATTTAATAGTAATGATTTTTAGTTTAAAGATAATAAGTTTAACACTAAATAATTTTAATTAAACGAGTATATCCACAGGTTAATTTACAAACTAAGTAAATATGTTTTCGATTTTTAATGAGCTAGATATTTATCAAGTTAAAACTTGTTTCATTTACTAAACAAGCTTAACTAATTTAGAAAATGAATTGAGTCAAAATAAGCTTTTATCGAAACTCGAAAAGAATTGAGTCGAGATGAATTTTTATTGAGCCGAGCTTCAAGTAATTCACAAACAACTTAGTTTATTTATAGGGCTATGGTTATTAAGGTTTTCATAACAAAGCTGAGTGGTAGCTCAACAGGATGCCTTATTTAATCTCTGTATATACTGTCATGAACTTAAAATGCTTTGCATAAAACAAAATCAGTGCAAAAAATAAGGGGGTTCTCTTAAACAGTTTACTGTGGCATGGAGTTTAAAATTAGAACATAGGTGTTGACTTATCTCATCCTTGACCTTGTAGAAAGGCTGACAAGTTGACATGATTGAGGTTGAAATTAGTTGTCTGCATAGACTAGGTGTCTCGATTGCTTTGGTTAGAAGTAGGTACTAGGTAGATGGATTATTGTATTATCTTTTCCATAATACTGTGAAGAAACTCATCAGGTTGGTTAATTCATGTAGTCCAATTGTTATATTGGCTAGATACAAACGAACATGAGACATATTATGATGCCAGTAAAATTTTAGCTACTTTTAGTGTTAAATATAAAATAGTTGGGTGTCTATGTCATGTCGGCGACAAGCCTATGCTGTTCCTCTTCTTATTTTATTTAATCATACTGTAGATTTTATGTTTTTCAGGCTTGAAATCTCATGCTGTAACGTTATACGAGGCAGGGAAGTTAGGTCATGCTAGCATTCCTGATCTTTGCAAGGATTTGAGTACATTAGAGGGAACAAAATTTGAGGGAGAACTGCAGGAATTTGCAAATCATGCCTTTAGTCTCCGTTGTGTCTTGGAATGTCTGATATCAGGTGGAATTGCTGCTGATGCAAAAGTGGAGGCAGTTTGCAATAAGATGGGCACATTGGCCTCAAGCAGTGAAGAGGCTACTTCTTTGATAGCTGATGTCCCATTGACTGAAAAGTCAAGCAACTTCGGTGCAAATGAACCTAAAACAGACATAGATAATTCCATGAATGCAGGGATAACTCAGGTTGGTTATTGCCTTGATGAGCATGTTACTGAAAGTACTGGTGATGAAACATCTAGCGTCTTATCTGAAGACAGTAATTCCATAAGCATGGTCTCTAAGTCAGGCCTAAATGTCCAGAATGATGACAAACTCAATCCTGTTGAAGTATCTGATAGTGTAAGAGGAACTGCAAGGAGAAAAAGGAAATATCGTGTGGATATTCTCCGCTGTGAAAGCTTGGCTGCTTTATCACCAGAAACTTTAGATAGGCTATTTCTTCGTGATTATGATATTGTTGTGTCTATAATTCCACTTCCTCCTTCGTCAGTACTTTCTGGACCAAAAGGTCCCATCCATTTTGGCCCTCCTTGTCATTCGTCTTTGACACCATGGATGAAATTGGTGCTATATTCCACTGTGGGTTGTGGGCCTTTGACAGTCGTTCTGATGAAAGGACAATGTTTACGTTTGCTTCCTGCACCATTGGCTGGTTGCGAGAAAGCCCTTATATGGTCCTGGGATGGTTCTGCAATTGGGGGATTGGGAGGCAAATCTGAAGGAAATCTGGTTAAGGGAGGTGTAATTTTACATTGTTTAAATTCACTTCTTAAATATTCTGCTGTCCTAATTCAGCCCCTCAGTAGGTATGACCTTGATGGATCTGGAAGAGTCATTACTATGGATGTACCGTTGCCCCTTGACAACTCTGATGGTTCAATCGCTCGCGTAGAAAATGAATTGGTTCGATCTGAGAAAGAGAGATTGAAATTGAACTCCCTTTTAGCTCAATTGACAAAGAAGATGGGATTGTCAACAATAGGTTATCTTCGATTGTTGAAGCTTTTCAATGAAAGAGAGTCGGACCACTTTGCACCTGATGGTCAGAATTATGACTGGGTACCACTAAGTGTAGAATTTGGGATGCCACTTTTTAGTCCAAAGTTATGTAATAATATATGTAAAAGAGTTGTGTCATCTGAGTTGCTTCAGACAGATTCCTTTGTTGGACATCATGATTCAATGCAAGGCCTGCGGAAAAAGTTGCGTGACGTCTGTGCGGAGTATCAAGCAACAGGTCCTGCTGCCAGACTTCTTTACCAGAAAGAGCAATCAAAGGACTCATCTCGACATCTTATGAACTATGCCAGTGGAAGATGGAATCCCCTTGTGGACCCTTCTTCTCCCATTTCTGGAGCCACGACCGAGAATCAGAGATTAAAACTTGCTAATCGGCATCGCTGTCATACAGAAGTTCTGAGTTTTGATGGTACCATACTAAGGTCCGTCTACTTTATTGTTATAATTTGCTTGTTGTAACTGATTCCTTTGATGAACTATATGTGATTGTCCTCTATTTTTTGTTATTGATTATTGATTTATATAATTATTATTTTACAAGTAGATATTGTTTCTCATATTCTTAGATCTATCGCATCTATTCATAATTTGAACATGAATCCTAGGAATCATACTAAATGATGCCATAACTAATTAATTATAAGTTTCAATTTTCAACAATTTTCACTTCAATCTTCTTATTTTAATTGCATTAAAAAAATCAAACATTATCATGAGTATTTAGATAAATAGTTCGGTATTATTTTGCATTAAATATTTAAGTCTATATAAAATAAAATACTCCACGTTCATATTAATAATATTAATTTAATCTTAACCCAATAAGTTAAGATATCTTATTAACAAAAAAAAATATTGATATGAGTTTATAGTGCAAAAGATAGAGACCCAATTATAAATTTTTATGTTGCTTATCTTTTAATTTTAAAATATGATGGATAATTTATTTTGAGTTTTTCTGTTATATTGATTAAGAACCAGGAAAGAATAATTTTCAATGTGGTACAGGTCATATGCTCTAACTCCTGTATATGATGCTGCCACAAGGTCTATTGAAGAAAACCCATTGGTGAATACAATAAAAGGCGATCCTGATGAAGTTGATAGTAAAGATGTGATTCTTCCGGGTGTCAATCTTATTTTTGACGGTTCTGAATTGCACCCCTTTGATATAGGCGCTTGCCTGCATGCCCGGCAACCAATTTCCTTGATTGCAGAAGCTGCAGCAGCCTCAGCTTCTGTTGCAATTAAATAGAGCTCTTCTGCAATAGTTCTGCTTGGGTTTGATAGAAGATTCTGTCTGCATACAAAAAATGAAAGTTGTGAAACGTTGGATCCTTCATACCAGCTTTATAGCGATTGGTTTGGTTCACCTGTTACTTCTTTGAGATTGCTTATTACGAACAGGTTCTGGCTTATGTCTGAGGTATGGCAAGAATTCTTTTCCTCGCTGAAGTAATTCACTAATATATGAAAATTGATCAGTGATTCTTGGGAAGTGTTTTAAGTTGTTTTTATGGATAAGGGTGTTCGTTATAAGAAAGAAAGAGTTTCACTTCCACTTATTTCCGTTGTACAAAATGTCCTGTGGTCAGTCTGATGATTCTAATATCTTCAACGTTTTTTGCTTACGCAAAATTTCTGCAGACAGCCTACTAAACTAAGCAATCTTGATATAGATTTGAAAATAACGTTACAGGGCGTTCAGGGTTCTTTAATTCTTCCTTTCTTCATTTTTTCTGGTGCACTGTGATGATTTAACATCAAGCTCTTTTGACATTTATTAAATTGTGGTGTTAGAATGCTGTCTTTGGAGGCAAGGTCTTATGGGTAAGACTGAGACAGGAAGTTCTTTTAGCATCAGTTCTCTTGGCCCTAACACAACTTCTGTTCAATTCAGTGATTTTGATGCGGACTGTTTGCCCGACTTTTCAATAGTGACAAATGTCATATATGACAGGAAGTGGTAATCGTTAACGCATCAGTTTTCTGGTTTAAATGTAGGTGGTCTTATTCAAGGCTTTGGCTGAAGCTCTAATGGTAGGACGCAAAGCAAGACAATGAAAAAGAAAAGGATGATGATGGTTTTTGTGAATGTATCTTCCATTCAATGCCTAAAAGATGGAAGGCCCTGACTTTACTCCGAACAAATAATAGGAATTAGGAAGAGCCTATTTTGCAGAAAAGCATGGAGCGAAATTGCAACATATTCAATTCCCCAGAAGGTCTAATTATGAAGCATACGTGCGTATAAATTTTTGTTTGATTATTTATAATAGCACACGTATAGAGAGCGGGAGTTTGGGTGTGAAACTGTGAAAAACGTTTACTCCCCATTAAGAATTATCTGGTAAAATGAATATGTATTTCCCTTAACCGAAATTTTGTTGGATGAAATGAGGAATCGAATTTGTGTCTTCGTACTTTGTTTGAAGAGCTGGTGGGAGAAAAGATGGCAAGCTGGGAATAACTGGGATTTTTGTTTTTAAAATTGTCCTATCTTGTTAAGTTGCATACGAAGTACACTATCATGTGGCTCGTGGAAAAACGCTTTTAGATTAGAGGAATAATATTTGCACCAGCAAATAAAACCGTATCTTTCAATAGCCAATCAGAAAAACCAGCAGTGGCCCGTGGCCGTGGTAGTCTTGACTCTTGAGTTCGCTATTTAGTTGGAACGCATCTTTTTTAGAAAATAAAAATAATAATTATTATTAAATAATCTCTCTCTGACAGAAAATGTTGGAAGTCATAGCAGAATTTTCATTGAAAGACCCTTGTATTGGCACATGATACAGTAACAGAAGGTACAGCACCGAGTATAGCACGTCCTAAGCTGGATGACATGTGATGGAAGAAAACAAATGTTGGTGGGAATCTTACAATATCTTTATCATAATTAGTGCTGGATAGGAGGATTTATCTTCCAAATTTAAGAAAAGGGCAAGCGAGAATAAAGGGTGACAAACCCTGAAAATGGGAATGTTAAATTATATTAGGAATATGTCACCAATTATAAGAAGAGTGCACCATCAGAATTCATTCAATATTAAGCAAACTTGAAGATGGTTACGGCATTTGTCACAACAATCTCCCTTTTTTTGGTAGGACCACCATTAGAGCCAAGATCTAGTTAGCATCCCTGTAATGAAGTTTTTAGGAGAACTTGAGCATCTTATCCTATATATATATATATTATCATGTTTATTCGCTGGTGGTGGTGGTGGTGGCGATGAAGCTTTGCTTGTTAAGGACCCACTATGAGGTCTCCATGTTTAGCATGGAGAGAAAGAAGAAGAAGAAGAAAAAGAATAACCCACTCAAATATTAGGTGGCCTCCACTTCAATTCGCATCTCCCCTTATTCTTTCCATGGAAAACCACAACAACAATTGACCATGTCATTTTTAAAATAAGAAAAGAAAACTGTGCATTTATATATATATTCACTTTAATCACTCAATAATTGTTCTTATTTTTCGCCTTTCCTTCAGAAGAGTCCCTGGCCAAAGCTGTGTTGGAAACAAAGAAAAAACCATAATGGGCAAGCAGAGGGGGCATATGGCCAGCTCATTGATTGGAAAAAGACGAATATTATTTGCACTTGTAGAAAGTTGACAACTTCAGCTGTAAGTTGGGAACTAGGAATTAATGCCTATTCAACTCAAAGATTAGTGCCTGCCTTTATTGAGAATTCAGGTTCATTCTTTTGATTTGCTTGTGTTTTGTGCAATCTAACGCTCCCAACTCAGCATATCCAAGCCCTCCCTGTGCAGTCCCATGCATGTAGTATTATTACTCAGCGTCTCAGCCTCTTTGCTTTGCCTTCCACCTTATCTGTAATCTCAGCATCTTTGGTTTCTGAGCATCTTGTCTAATGGTGGAAGTGATTATTTAAGTCCAAATTTAATATACAAATATATATTTAATGATGATTAAGCTATATATTATACATGAGTTTATATATTTATTATATATCATTTTTCTCAAAAAAAAAAAAGCAAAAATGAGAGCATTATATTAACATGCTTGTATTTTAATTGGCTAAATATATATAAAAATACTTAAACTATTCATAATTTACCTATTACACACTTATTATACAAAAATCGTAATTTTATAAATACTTTAATTATTAAAAATTAAAATATTTAAATATTTTTTTACTCTGACAGCAACAAGCGTGCATTTTTATACACTGCGTCAATATGTAAATGATCCGATTACATAGCAAAAACAATGGCTATTATAGTAGATCTTAGGTCAAAACCTCTAACTGAACCATCACCAGAAGCAGAAGCAAAAACATTAAATCCCCAAAGAAATATCATATACTTCTTTATTACGTGCAACTAATTGTGAGTGGTCTCCTCTATATCTCAGATCGTGCATGTAGTGTCTATGCTAGATGTAGCCACTCAACAAATTGCCCAATCAAAAGAAGTTATT